>UXGD01002953.1:0-22823 GCA_900474315.1 Torymus auratus | reverse complement strand
AAAAAAAATTTTTTAAGGCACACTCATGGGACAAGGGTTTTCTTGTTTTTTGAGCTTTACTAGATAAGAAAAAAAATATGTGCACGCTAAATTTAATGGTATCATTTTTTTACGACAGATTCTAATTTTTGAGAAAATAGTCAAAAAATCCTTCTCTTCAAAAGTCAGCCATTTATTCTAAAATCTGTCAATTTAAAAGTTCAAAAAAGAAATTTAAACTTCAAAGAAAGAGCTTTATGTTGATTCCTTCAAAAGTTATAAGTGTTTGAAGTTGAACGTCAAAAAGTGATAAAATCGCAAAAATCGCAGAAATCTGCAGCACCGGCTTTGAGAGTATTTTCATGCCTTTTCGATGTTCAACTTCAAACCCTTGTAACTTTTGAAGGAATCAAAATTTTTTAACTTTTAAAAAAAGGATTTAAAAATCTTTCTTTGAAGTTTAAATTTCTTTTTTGAACTTTTAGATTGACATATTTTAGAAAAAATAGCTTACTTTTGAAAACAAGGACTTTTTTGATTATTTTCTCAAAAACTAGAATCTGTCGCAAAAAATGATACCATTAAATTTAGACCATTAAAACCTTGTCCCATGAGTGTGCCTTAAAAAAATTTTATTTATTTTTTTTGAGACGTAAAAGGGAAATAAATTTGAGAATAGCTTATACCTTCACCACTTACCAACAACAACAACAACACAGTCATTCCGATGAAATCGAACACCCATCAACAACTTTTTGGACTATTTTTCGTTTGAGCTGTAAAGCAACAAACTCAAAAGCCCTCGGCTCCAGTACCGAATTAGATTCCATCATTTCTCTTTCTCCGCCTCTCTCTCTCTCTCTCTCTCTCTCTCTCTCTCTCTCTCTCTCTCTCTCTCTCTCTCTCTCTCGGTGCATACTTCAATCCGGTATTCCCATCTCCCCAATTTTTCCCTATATTCGCTCGCTCCGCTCGATCCGGCTGCATAGTCCGGCCACTCATAGCCGGCATTCCATCCGTCTGTCCTCGGAACCCTTTCGCATTGGACTGACGACGACGACAAAGACCCCCCCGCACTCCCCCTCCTCGCCCCAGAATCCTTCGGATTCTCGCTCGATCGATCATATACGCTTTCGTCGTCACTTCTGCGAATGCTTTATAGTTCAATCATCTTAACTGATAGTCCGAGAACCATGGAGGTATTTTCTCTTCAAGGTACGTTTTTCATTTTTTTATATGTACGAACGATAGGAATTAATCCACGCGGGTGAATGGTACTCGATCGTTGCACTAATCCATGGGTTTTTTTACAGTGAGCTGTTTCCCCTTCAAAGAGAACGTGAATGGTTATGTTTTCAACGTAAAATAATTCGTCCTCTAAAGTGTTGTCATACCATTATATAGACTTTCATAAAATCTAATGACGTTTCGATTTATAAAACATGATTTATTAATATCATGAGAAAATTAATGAATTAAAATCTGAATGCTTCGTATTTATAGACTTTAATTATTTATCACGAAATATAATACATTTGATTCAATACATACTTGAGTAATATTTTCGTTAATGATATGAATTTATATTCTCAAAGTGTTATATATTTAGTATTAATATTAACGTTATACAGGATCAAACAATTTTTAATACAATAAATGATTTATGATAAATGTAATATGATAAATTGCCTGACAATCGCGTTTGTTTCAATAATTTTACATCTCAAATTTTTTGCGCAAAATCCATCAGTCGCGAGAATAAAGTGCGAGCACTATTAATCGAATATTGGTTCAACGGCCGGAAAGTGAGCGATGACTCGCATCACGCGCACAAATATAAATGTCGTGTTGCCCAGTGCATTATGCAATAATTGAATTGACTCGTATTGTCCAATTTCTGTTTATACGAATCGTGTTGTAATCAATTAACTCCGCGGAATAATTAAAAAATCCACGGCTGGCTGATCAAGGGGATAATATAAAAATGCATTATAATCGCATAACGTAATCAGTGATAAAATTACTCCGTATTAGTAAGTTACTCTCGTGTGAAAACAATCTTTCATTTAATGTTGCGATTTCTAAAAATGAGAAAAATTGTTCATGTTGTGTCTACGTGAAACTGGATTCAGTGAAATTTTCACAGGTCAGAGCTTTGATAAGATTAGGTATATCAATACTCAAAATTTTTAATTTTATCACTGATCTTAACCTGCGATGGCGAAAAATAATTCTGAGAAAACATACTAGTAATACGCTAAAATAAATGTTTTCTATTATAATATTGTAAAAAAAACGCTTTATTGAAGCTAATTACAAGGTTAGACGGACAGAAACTTTAAATTACTACTCCCAGTACAAGTGATTAATAACATGCCTTACGAAGGCTCTAGCAAGGATAAAGATTTGTAATCATAGAATAAATCCTTTTGTTTATTAATTTCAGAAATATCTTTTACGTTTTATGCATAGCATTATTAAAACCCACATATCCATAAGCTTCTTTCAACGATTTTTCTAAGAAAGCTTTGGACGACAACTTCGGTGAAGGAGTCTCAAATTTATAATACTAAGTATTACCTTTCATAAGGGCGAAAGCGCGCCGGCTGGAATCGAGAATCACTGACCGCGACTAACGACTTTCTGTCCCTCCGCTCGAGTCAATAACGCGTCTGCCGCCCTACAAAGAGCGAGCGAGCGACGGAACGATATCAAGAGGAACCACCACCAGCAGCCCCATCCTGAAAGATCCTCTTCAGGGCGGGCCGCGAAAATCGAAGCATCCACCGCTGCCGCTCGCGCGTGCAGCATAAAGGCGGAAAAGGAAGCTGCTCCCGAATATCAGATCAGTCGGCAATCTCATCCTTCCTCCCTCTCTTCTCTCTGTCTCTTTCCTTTCGTATTTGACTGCAAATGATGAGAGAGAGAGAGAGGGCGAAGCCGCGGAACTTGAGCTTGAAAGGCTCAGGTAGGAGAGAGCTTAAAAGTAACCGTGAAAGGCACGGGCGGGAGGCTAAAGCCTGAAAAGGATTACCCGGAGAGGAAGAGGAGGGAGCGAAAGGGGACGGGAAAGAAGATCCCGCTGGGAAACTACCAGCGCGCGGGGCTTTTCTTCGTTTCGCGCGCGAGCGCCGAAGTTCGAAGGCGCCATTGATACAGGTGTAAGCATTGTGTGCGAGAAAGAGAAGGGGGAGGGAGAGAGAAAGGGAGGACGGAAAGAGGAGTGAAAAAAATTGAGAGGAAGGCGGTTTCCACTCGAGTCGAGTTGAGTTCGAGATGATATTTTATTTGCGAAGAAGGAGGTCGGGAGGAGGGGGAACGTGATTTACCGCCTGGATTTGAAATATGGGAAAGAGTGTTTGGGGTAGTAATAGTAATTTTAGAATCTATAGTTGTAGGAATGAAAAATATGTTGGAGAAAAAATGGAGAAGTAGATTTCCATGAGTCAGTTGAGGTTCAAATATATTGTACCAGATGTTTCATTGTCAGAAAACTATAATTATTTAGTGAAAATAATTAACAAAACCAGCTTTGAAAATATTTGTCTTTAAAACTTGGATATTATTCTTACTTCCATATATATTTGATAAATCTAAGATGGTTTGTCTAAATCAGTGAAGTAATATTGTTTCTTCGTCTATTTATATAGAGTTTTTGAGGAAGTGTGGGGCTTATAAATATAGAATCACGTAAGGTTTTCACTGATGTTTGTTATTACGTTTTAATTTCGATAAGTCTTGGATGTACTACTTATTTTGGGGTTTAAAGTACTTTTTACTGATTCAAGTTTAAAAATAATTTTTTAGAGAATTGTAAGTATAATTATTGCAGTAATTTTTGTCATTTTTATCAAAGTTATTAATCTAGGCAAACTATATTGTATTAGTATATTTTCAACAAATTGTCAAACTTTGGAAAAAAAAAATAAAAATTCACCTCTATTTTATACAATAAAAAAATTATTCGCCATTGTATGGAGGTTTAACGCACGAAGGAATACGATAAAAAATAAATTTTCTCTAAACTTTTTGCATCTCAGTACTTTAAAAGCAAATAAATTTCGAGCGCAAAAAAGTAATTTTGCATGCAACGATTAACGCACTACGGCGCAATTTTTCCCTTTTTTTAGCTCAACGCAGTTTGCTTTCTCTCTACCGGCTAAGCCCTCTTATAGTGGAATACCACTTTGCATTTTCCACCCTAAACTAACGTTATTCTTGGAAAAAACTTCCTCCGAGCAGATAAAGTTCATCTTAGGTGTACTGTTAGCGTTTTACCTTCTTCCTTGATCTCACCCTTTGCAGTTCTTTCATTTCTTTTTATTCTTTTTCCTTGCCGCGCTACATCGAAAACGGCGTTTGCGCTCACGGTTTAAGTGAATTTCTTCCTTTCACAATTTTAAATTCCCCTGCAGGAATATACTTCATCAAAAAAATCATTTCTGAAACTTTACATAATTTAAAATAAAGCAGCTTCAATGTTACTTATATGAAATCACTATCATTCTGAGCTTTCATCAACATTGGAATTTTGCCTATCTCAACGTGGAGTACCGTCTTGTCTTCAGTCTCATCTTCATTTTGAGCGGTTAAATGGGTTGTATTTTTCACTATTTTCTTACGCTATCTTTTATTGCTTATAATTTCCTGATAAATTAATATTTTTTAACGAATCAGAGCTTACATTTTTGCTCTTACTACTTTTATATTTTTTTAATTTTTTATAATTTTTTTACTTTTATAATTATTTTCTTCGTATTCTTCGTTTTCGTATCTTTAATACTGCAATGTGACAATCAATAGAAGGGGCATCATTTTTTAACGAAATAGCTAGAGGATATTTGAGATTAGATTGCTCACAACTCAAGAAAATGGGATATGAGATTAGGATATGAGAATTAGGCACACTGGGCTTTACTTTCATGTACCAGAAATCGACTCTCCAATGCCCGCGAAAATCCGTTTCCCGGAGGGTGTGCACTATCCTTGTCAGTCCATTTTAAATGATTCACTGTTAAAAATATCTTAAAATTTAAGAAACTTTTAAGTTTCAAATTTACTAAATTTTAAGAATAATGTAACTGAACATAATTTATTATACAAATATATTTGGTTTAATAAGATAAAAATAAAATTTCTGCACATTCATAAATAAAAGCCAAATTTGAAATTTGATTTTTCCCGCCATATATATGCCGCCAGGCAGGGTTTAGTTCACGGGCCGCTGCCAGGCGGCGCACTCCTTCCCTGTGGCCTCACATACTTAAGTAAGTCGGTTCGAGGGGATATAGGAACGTGTCACCGACCAGCCCGCCAGGATTCATCACTAGAATATATTACAAGACAAGATTATTGACACCACAATCTTGATATTGTATCGAAAATTGTATATAAATATTGTATTGATTATTGTCTTGAATTTTGAGGCAAGAAAATACAATATCACGATTAATCTTGCAACTCATTATTTTGGCGACGTATGTTCGAAATTGGTCGTTTTCTAATAACGAAATCTTTTCCTCCATTTTTAAGAATTGCTGCTTGTTCTTTTTTAATATCTCATCCGTTTCACTGAGCAACTCCATCGTACTGAGAAGCTCTTCGGATGATTGATTCCGCTTGGCGAAAATAGATCGCCGTGTTGATGACATTATTCGGGAGGTGCGGATAGACAAGGATCGAAACTCGTAAAGGAACCTTGGCATGGAAGGAAAAGATTTCTACTAGAATAGGTAAATTTTCTAGTTTATTATTGCAACTCTTGTATACTTGTACGCTTAAGTAAAAATATAATTATCACAGTACTACGTCATTGAAAAGCAACCAGTAACCTCTTCCCTAATTTATGTTCAACCCGAGGATGAGAATTATCACACTATTATTCCGTTTTCCGAATACATTTGTTCATTCTCATAAGCGAGCTATATTCTCCCTCCCCTGAAACAAACCGCTACACCAGCTATACCAACTTGTAAGCCTTCCGCGAAAATCTTAAACTGCGCAGGCTAGACTGCTGTATGTTTTGATTCGCCCCGGGGCTAAGGCACCCGCGCGTGTATACACCGTAGCAGTATAAAATCGACTACGAGAAGGGAGAGAGAAACATGGAGAATCCAGACGGCGGAGGCTTTAAGCGCAACGAAGATTGAGGCTTTCGAGGAAATAAAAAGATGCGCGGGGAATGGTTGGCATGCTCCCCCTTCCCGCGTCTCCGACGGAAAATATTTGTATTTCGCGGAGGTACGCGGGTAATGCAAATTTCGAGGATTTCAGTTTTATCGTGCACACGTTTTAATATTTTAAGAGGTACAAGGGATAGGAAGGGGAAATAGCTGGTTTATTTTTTATTGTCCGGGTCTGCATTCTGCAGTGTAGGGTGAAAGAGTAGAGGTTATATAGTTTTTAAGTGCATTCCGGTTACTATGATACAACAGTTTCTTAAAATTACTGGAGTATAGTATTTGACAAACAGCAATATTTTTGTGCTTTTTGGTATTCAGATTAGTTTTCTGTTTCCCTTCACGCTTTAAAATACCTCATCTGCCTACCTTTTGTCAAAAGAAAGTTTTCAAAATTACCACGTGCCATTCATTTATCGATAACTCCAATATCTATACTCACTGAAACTGCTATTCCAGTTGAAAAAAAAAGATGCAAAACAAGCTTCCCACCTTTCCGAAACTGAAATCTCGCTATAATCACTCAATCTTCAAGCTCATAACCGTCACTCTTCGCCCCCTAAAGCGCACCTCTGTCCATCCTCGCGCCTGGAAAAAGCTCGAAAAAACAGCTAATTAAAACTAATAGCCTTTTCAGCGGCGCCTAATTAAGTTGCCCCGAAAGCCAGCCAAAAAAGAAGCCGCTTGCGCGAAAGAATTCAACGCTACGCCGAGTGTTTAGAGAAAGAGAGAGCGAGAGAGAGAGGAAGGAAGGAAACGAGCGCGCGCGCGGGAATAAGGAACGCCAGCTGGCGCGTATGCGGGAATGAAAGAAAGCCCGGGGTATATCGTTCACGGCCCGTTGCCACGCTCCGGTTTTAATATAGTCGGCCTGTGACCTGCTGTCAGAAGAAAAAAAGGTGAGGATACTGCAGGATATGCGGAGAGGGTGAGAAGATAAGCGAGGAGGGGAGGAGTTATTGGGATGGTATTTGGATTTTTCAAAATTTTCCTCGGAAAATCGACAGTCCAATAAGGAAATATTAGTTTTGCGAAAAAATGCAGAGGGATTGCAATAAGTTTTATTTCCTTATATCTCATTTCATTAGAGTTACAATTAGGTTAATACGACTTTGTAATCCAACCCTCTTCGACTTTCGTTGTTGACTTATAGAATTTGCTATGCTTGAAAATTTTAAACCTGCAGCGATTGAAATAACGTCACGTTCATACGTTGAAAATTGACTTTAACTTATAAAATTTCGAATTCTTCGTAAATCTGCTATGATATTCTCAAAAAGGTTACACTCTCTAGCTTCATTAACAACAATATTTGCCTCAATACACATACTTCAGCATCATTCCATCACCGAAATTAAAGAAAATTCACGTCCTTGCAGCTTGCCCAAAGCGTTCGTGCTCCCGCGGTCTCAATTGCCGGCGAGGTTAATATTTCCGGAAACACCTTTTGAGCCCATCCACTCGTGCAAATCTTTTAGACGAGGACGACTACTTGAAACCGCGGCGCGCCTCTTCATCCTCCTTCTCATTTTCTCCAAATCCCTTTGACCTCCCCCGTCTTCCACTTTTATAACCCTCTCGTTCTCGCTAAACTATCCTTATCCTCTCTCTCTCTCTTCTCTCTTCTGCGGGTTTCTTCTTCTCAGCTCCGCGCGCGCAGTCAAAGCGTGCCCGTGAGCTCGGCTAATTGTTTTCGCTACATCCTCGGTAAGAATATACGGTTCAGTTCTACGTGCGGACTGCTTGTTGGGAACCGCCGGTAATTAGTCCTTGGTGGTAATCGAGTGCTTAGGAGAGATGAGGTTTTCGGGGGCTGGGTGAACGATAAATCTGTTGAGATTTGCGACTGCATGTCGTGAGGCTTGTAGATTTTCTCATCTATATGTTCCGAAACTCGTGATACTGGTGAGGGACGTAATATTAACAACTATATTTGGAATGTCTTATTTTGATAGTCCTTTTGAAAAGTCAATATTTTGAGTATGAATTGCGACCTAGATAGCAAGAAACGTTTGAGAAACGTTTCACTGGAGATGTTGGAGCAGTGCTCTATTGAGCCGGAAACGTTTCTACGACGTTTCAGAAACTTTGAAATGTCAGAGTTGGTTGCAAGGTTACGTTGTAGGAATGTTTTAGAAACGTTTGTGAATCATATACAAAAACATTATAAGATTGTAAATTATTTGATATCTGATCCGCCTACAGATGGAGTAATTTAGTTCATAAAAGAAAAGAAATTTCTAGGGTATAGAAGGGACATCTACTATAGCAAAGCGTACCCGATACTATTTGAAGTAATATCAGAGAAAATAACTGTCAATGTAAATTACTATAATTTTTTTTTGTAGAAATGTCTCTGCAACTTGACTTTGCAACCAAGTCGGACATTTCAACGTTTTGAAACGTTGTAGAACTGGTTTCGACTCAATAGGGTAGCGTTTCTAAGTTTCCAGTGAACCGTTTCAGAAACGTTTCTTGCTATCTTTCTTGCTTTTTACCTGCATACAAATGCAATGTATTGTACCTTATGTTCTTGATGCTAAAGATAATTTTTACGAAAAAATTTTTAAAAACAGAAAAATAATTTTCTAATTTGTACAATTCTTATTACTTTCGCGGTACTTTGTTATAGCAGATCTAACGACATAATCTGTAATTTGAACAAGTAAGATTCTTGTCAGCATAAGGTGCTATTTTTGCTCTAATATCAGGAATTTTCGGGTCATATCAATGCAAATTGAATTAAAGCTCTATTAATGCGATTAAAAGATACTTTCACGACTTTACACCAATCAATTTATCGAAACTTTCAAGCCTGAGATTTCTTCCCTTTCTCTCTCTTGCTCTCGCTCTCTCTCTCTCTCTCGCTCTCTTTTTTCCGCTGCGCGTAACGACCGAGAACGCCAATTACACATTTCAGTGGCGAGTATATCACAATAAAACGCCAACTTTTCTCATTTCCTAAGACTTTTTGCACCCCAGAACCATGAATTCCAGCGCGACAAAGATGTAGCACCTTCTCCCACCCTCCCTTAATAATAATAATAATTCTGCTGCACCGGCGAAAAATGATTAATACATCAGCCCCACCTCTCGTGACAAAAGAAAAAAAATTAAAAAGATTATTTATCACCGCAACGCAAAACACGCACAACGCCTTCTTATCACCGTTACCTCGAACACGTGTTCCGCTCGGTTACTGATGAGCGCAAAAAGCTACCGTTTTGGCGAAAATAAACGAAAAGGGAGAGAGAGAGAGACGGAGAAAGAGCGTCATAACGAAGGCAGCGGTCGATAATGCGCTACTGTGGTGTAAGAAGCCTCCGATTTATAATCTTCCAGTGTGCTAATGCGTGCCGTAATTCGCGCACTCCATATCGATTTGCGCCGCGCGCGGTATTACTATACGAGAAATTTTCACGGGCTGGTAAGTGAGCGCCTAATGTGCGCGATCTTGAGAGATGACTAGTCGAGAGTGTCGTAAAATGGTTCCGCAATATTGGAGAATTTGAAGAATTTTATAACGATTATATTTGTTACAAAGTTTAATTTGTTTCGAAGCTATTAATACCAATTATTAATAGCTTACGTATAAACTTTGTAAAAAATATAAATGTTTAAAATTCTTCAAAAAAATATTGCATACAACAATCCTTTCGCCGTCTCTTATTCCATCTCTAACCCTTCACCAAACTAATGGACAGAAACATTCCAATCAGCAAACTTGACTTGAAACACTGGGAGCTGTCATGAGAGCTACTACCACACATATTAATAATTTGATGTATAATATTCGAAATGGCGCGTTCTCTTGAATTAATATTATTGATTAAGTGATAAAAAGATTAGGTCTTAGATTATACCCATATCTATAGGTTCTTTTTTTTGGTGATTTTTACTTAAACATTATACATCATATTTTGCTAAATATGTGCGTCTTGTATTCTTAGCTTCAAATACTTTTTTTCTAGTATATCTTCAACTTTGATATGGAAAAACATTTTTTTCAAAATTATTACTATTTCATTTTCTTAATGTTGACCCAGCTAGATTTTATGCTTTAAAAAGCATCGTGGACCTTATTAAGAAAACAATTTTTGAACTCGTTTCTTTTACTCCTATTTTTCTCTTCCTGCATAATGTACTCCGGTTTTACGTTTATTTTCAGTAAAATAAGCTAATACCCAGCTAAAAAATTGCTCAGCCGGCTTGGGCTGACTTCGCTCATTTTTTAACGACGAGAGGCCTCACTGTCGTATTCCGCGGAGAAAGTCTCACCGTGAAATTATCTCAAAAATGTATCTTCCCGGGGAAGCTTCGAGGCACGGAAAAGACAGATTGCGATAATCCGACTTTTCCTCCGCCCGCTTCCTTATTCCGCTCATCTCTTTTCTCCCATTTTTGTTTTCTTACATCTTATTGTGAGACCTTAATTCCGTATATAAACAAACCATTTATAACGGATTAGCATTTGAATTTAATGTTTCCTCTTTGTTACATTTTTAAACATTGGATTAATTTATTGTATAACTGCTTAATTTATAGCTTCTTTTCTCACTATGCACTAAACGGAAAATATAATTATATGTATACAAATATCATTATTTTTCAAAGAGAGAACTAACAAATAAATCATAAAATGTCACGAGTATATAACCTTCAGCAATTTAACAACCTTATAAGCGTCTCAGTGCATACTTGCTCCACGCGCGTCGACCCGTGTTGCTAAGCAAACATTTACCATCAGCAACCATCATCGCCAACTTTCTGCCCCCCCCCCATATACCTCACCTTCCCTTAATATTGCAAAACTTAAGTGCACCTCCACTGCCTCGGCCTCGATTGATCGACCTCGGCTCATTAATTTCCTACGCGCACCGGCGGCCACTATACCGCTAACGCAGCAAAAAGCAGCAGCAGCAGCGTGAAAGATACAGGCGAAAAGAGAGAGAGAGATAGGGAGGGGAGGGAGCGAGATAGAGGTTACGATTTAGTGGGCGCGGAGCCGCTGGTGCGGCAAACAAAAAGGATAAATCGTCGAGAGGGAGGGGAAGGAAACGCCGTGGGTATATATAGAGGCAGCGATCGACGTCGATTCGACCCTGTTTGCCGTATTTCAAAATTCAATCGGATTCCGTGGCGTGTGCGCGAGAATCGACGCGGACGTCGGAAGAGAAAAGGAGAGCGAGAGAGAGAGAGAGGCGAAATTCAATCCGGTCGCGCACAGTTCCTTTTCCAGTGATTGTTTTAAGTGGCGAGGGGTGAAAGGGGAAGGGAGGGTGGAAGAGAGGTGATGAAATTTTACCGGGGCTATTGGATTTTTTTTAGGAGCAGACGTCCCGCGAAAATTGTCTGATTGAGTCGACGAGGTAAGGACGTTACGCGGTGAGTACCTGTGGAATTGTTCGCGGTGAAAAAAAAGAAAGGTAAAATAATGACAGAAATTTAGGGATTGGAGTGGACGTAAAAATTGGCCTTTGAATGGTGTAGCACAGCAGAATTTATTTTGTATTTTTTTGACAGCAACGGTATTTTAGATAGTACACATTATACAGATGGAGACTGGTAAAAGTACAACCCAGGGTAGGAAAATCTTAAGTATTGACAGTACTCGGAATAAAATAATTAGTTAATTCTACTTTTGAGACAGTCGATTTCAGGTGTGCCAAAGAGTTAGAATAGCTTTATTTTTTCGTGTACTAATAAGAACTTGCAGATTTTTATAAAGCTGTTGATATTTTAGGATAATTCAGAATCATTGAATACTCGATGAATTTTATCGAAGAATTTTTCTTAAATTTTATATCACTGTAGTTTTTCTGAATATAGAGTTTTTATCTGAAGATCGTTTTTTGTTCTGTAATTTAATACGCTAGAATATTATAAGCTTTTCATATTTATAAATAAATTAATTAATATCGCTTAAAATATTACCACGCATAAACATAACTGGCAATCAAGGTATTGCATTCTATAAATATCGCGTGAAACTAATTTCCATAATTTAAATTAATTACCAGTAAACCTTTTAATTCGCGCAAAAACATTTATTCAATTATAGAGATAACAAATAATACATTATGAAGGCTCGTACGGCCCGCGGGCCATAGGTAGAATAATCATTTCAACTCTGATCGTTTGATGATTAAACTGACGAGCTCACCTGCAGCTTTTGAACGGATGATTGATGCATTATTCGGTCTTGAGTATGAATTTCCCGCGTTGTATAAACGGACATTATAATTATGGTTTGCAACGTCTGCCCTGCCCGCCCGATAAATATATAGATTTGAAGGCAATAAGTGGTCGTAAATGAAGCCATTCAACGGTTATTTGATGGCGTCGGTTGGCTCTGGACATAAGAAAGCTGTTATTGCTGAAACTGCTTTTTGCTTAAATACTTTCGAGCCAAGAGTTTATTATCGATCGATAAATAATATTCATTTAAGCTAAGAAAGATACGATTATAAGTTCAGTAAATTCATCAATTTATTCAAGGAAAGATGTAGTGTAGGACATATACATATTCGACACATTAATTAATCAAAATACCATTTATTTAACTTTTACTAACTATCCATTTACTTCTTCTTTTGTACCTATTGACTAAAATAATTCTTTAATACAAAGTAGTTTTCAGAAATTCACTGAATACCGACATACAGTCAACCCTGCATTCAAATATTACATTTGTATTAATTTCTTTTCATACTGTACGCGTATATAACGAAGCAAGTGCGAATCAATCTCTACAACAAAACACCTGCGACATCCATTCAACCGTGCCAACGAAACGCGCAAAACCGCATCAATCCTAAAAGTGTCTTTTTTCACAAGTAACGCAAGCCATGTCCTCAATCCCGAGGATCTCCTTCAGAGAAAGAAAGCGGCGACATCGTCCGCAACGGCGCTTGACCGAAAATCCCTCTATCTCTCCGCGGACACGTATATACTACACGTATATACATATATATATATATATACGTGCGTGTATATAACGTCTATACGCAGGGACAGCTAAACGGGCCGTGGGGAACGAGCCCGGCGGCGACTTTTTCCCCCGCCATCAGGCAGGAGGGGGAGAAGAATTAATTGCTCCTTTTTGCAGAGACGCCGCCGGCGGCGAGCTATATACGGGGCGCTGACGGCTGGGAGGCGCGCACGCGAGGATAATTGGAAGATCCCAAGCCTTCTGTCTCTAGCGGGGGCGCGCGCTTGTCTTTAAGGATCTATCGACGGTACAGTCGTGGCTGAAAGTGCTTTGGGAAGAGGAAGACTTTTGTGATGCGAATCGGGAGCTGTGACCAAAGCTGCGGGTGTTTCGCGAGATAAATTTATAGTCGTTTCATAAATTTGACGGGTTTTCTTTTTGCAGTTTTTATGAAAGTACCGTAATAGTAGTAGTAAATTGTTACACTACGCGTTTTATAACCTCCCACAGAAAGATAAATTTTCTACCAAAATTGCATTAATAGTCTTTGAATTTCCAGTTTCATTTAAATTTTTTCAAATTACCATGAGAAATGATACAACTTAATTGCTAGTTTGTGACGGTTATTATCATTTTTATAAAAATTCGCATATAGATTACGATACATTTTTCTGGATTTCCGTGTACCTTAAAGTAACAAGTAGTTATTTTTAGTAAGAATTACTTCAAAGTTTAATCAGCTACTAAAAACTTTAAAATTCAGTCATGTTCATCACAGGTATTCCCACACTTTCATCACCTAGGAATATAAGCGAGCACTTTCATATCATACATTCACAATTGGCGGTGGCGTCGGTTTCTGGGGCGGACGGTACCTAGGGGCAGCTTCCTTAAACGGCCGTCGGAAGATACGAGACGTTACGCGTCGGCGCTTGCGAAAGGGGCCGGCGAGCACGAGACGCGGAGATACCGCGAAATATACGGCCGGCTCGAACGTTAATCTTGCCCCGCGCACGCGCGCACTTGCGTCGATAACGCGGCGAGTTGCGGATTCGCGTCCAACAGCTTTTATATCGGTTGGTTTGAACTTTTATTTTAACGAAATGTTGGCCGTTGAGTGGTTATTTTCAGTTATTTTCACGGTTATTTTTATTGTATAATGGTATACTGATGATGGAATTCCAGCTAATGATTGCACATTATGCTCGCTATCGAATTTCGACGAGGTAATAAAATATACAGTTGTATATTTTATCTCTTATTTTATTATTTGGTTGTGGTTGTATAGAATTTTAAAACATTTGGATGAGAGCGATTGAACGTGATAATTTATGATAATTTAAAATGAAAAATATTATGAAAAAAGTACAAAAATGCTACTAATTATGCCGTTAAGTATTCCAATATTTTTTGTGCGAATTTCAGTTTTGCCGAAATTTTGTAAAGCCGAGATAAACATTTCAAATTATGATAACGTAGTAAAATATCCGAGACATTCGAATTCCAAGGGAACGACTGACAAGTTATTCTGAAGTCCCTTATCGCTGTATTCGTACCTCGTCCCTTTTTATATTTGACTTGGCGCTACGAGATAAAACTTTCCGTAAAACAAGGAACAGTTCGTTAAAAGTAAATTCCTTCAGTAGAAAAACAAATAAAACTCTTAACGTTCTAAAAAAATATTACTCTTACAATTCCACAAAATATCCATATTTTTACGACGTACCTTCAAACTTCTCTCGACTCGTACTTCAAAATCCATTCGTAACGTCGTTTACCCTCTGCACGATCCGCGAACAGGAGAGCGATCAAAGAGACCGAGTTTAATCCTGTTATCGTTCGCTGTAGAGAAGTTACGTAATAACGAAGTCGATCTAAATGTCTGTATGCGTATACATACAAGCGAAATTAAATTCGCACCTGACAAGTGTCAAGTGCCGTGATGTCTGACACCTGTTTTGCGCAAACTTGTGGTGAATTGTTATTGTGATTGGAGAAAAATTGTTTTTTAAAAAAATATGAGAAAAACTGTGAATTGAAAATATATCTGATACTTATACAAAGAATTGAACGAAAGATGTCCACAAATGGGAGAGATACTTTATAAATGTTTTAATTTCTTTATTGAAGTAAATTCTTATTTGAATGCCTCAATTTTCATAAAATTCTTAATTGTCACTTATATATTTTATAGATTCCCTATATTAATATTTTACCCAAGGACATATATAAACATAATCCTCAAGTTAAATCTCGTTTCAAATAAACATAATTAAACAAATATTTCGTAATACACTAGTAATTATTTAATTAGCAATTTATTAAAATTACAACTATTTAAAACTCAACCCGACATCTCCGAAAGTCCAATTATATTTACTGTGCATCTGACTGATGTGCCTCACACAACGCGTATAAACATTGTGTGTGCATCTCTCTCCGTTATTTACGATCCGTGTTCCCAACCGAGTGCGCGCCTCGACCTCCGACCTCCGAGCCTTCCCTCTCTCCCTACCTCTTAAACTTTCATGAAATTTTAAAATTTCCCGTAGAGCACCGACCAGAGAAAGAATCCACCCGGCGTGGAAACAACAAGCGGTCATTACACGGCCGATTGGTTCAATTTTTTTTCCCCGAGTGCCTTACGACACCGTGGAGATAGGAAATTCATCGTTGCCGTGAAATTGGAGAGCATTGGAAGCAGAGGAGATGGGGAGGAATGTCGGTGGGAAGTTTCAATTTTTGGAGAGAAGATAAACTGTTTCTTGGTTAATTGTGACTGAGTCTCGAGTAATAATTAACAGTGTGATACAAATATGAATAAGCGCAACTAAATAAGACATTTCCTATAATTCTATCAACGGAGTAAAAGAATACTGTCTCTGTACGTATAAAATGAGGAAAGAAAAGATATTTTTTTTGTTCCTTTATCATTGTTCTACTTCTATGTAACGAATTGGATTTCATGAAATTCAATCAATCCCCAAAACTATATTCCTATGTATACAGAACGCGTAATACAATCAAATTCAAATAAATTCGTTTTATATTTCACCTTTGTGTTCCAGTTCTCTATATCCATTCGATATTTTTGCTCCCAACTACCACCAGCGACAACAATACTACACCACTAAATAACCTACATTCATTCCTTCCCACCGTCACCGCAAACATTTCTCCAACCAGAAAACCCCGAAAACCATCCACGCTTCAGCAAACTCGCGAAATTATCCCCAGATCCTCGACTTTTATACACGACGAAAGATCCCTCGAGCGGAAGTTCAACTTCGTATTTCAGCGCTTTTCCACGTTTGTTTTTTTTTTCTCTCTCTCTCTCCTCTTATCTCAAAAGCGCCCGATCGGCCCGAGCGATTTACGCGCGCGTTTTTCCATTCCGACTGTCGCACTGTGCGCGCCGAGCGCTCACGTGACCCGGAAGACGCGAAAAATAGCGCGGCGATCGTTCTCGTTTGCATCGCTCTCTCGCCCTCCCCAGAGCGAGAATTTCCGCGAGGAGTGGGTTTTATGTTGCGGAAGGTAGTAGACTGGTTCCCTCTCTCTTTTTTTGTAGGCAACTCGAATTGTTTTTGAGAGGAATTCATATACGAGCTCGTACGGAGGTTGATTGTAAGAGTAGTGCTTGTATATGCAGTTATTGTTACGGTTCCAAGAATTCAAAATTGTTTGTAGAAGGTTTCGAAATTAATTTTTTACTGTTATGGAATTCGTACTTGATAATCAAATTGTTTTTCTGTTAAAAATTAATTCAGGTACTCTTATTGAGTATAAAAACCATTTCTAGGATATGCCTGACTATTGCAGGACTTGTACCACTGGCTCGTATTATTGAACTGTTATGGTATTCTGGAATTTATATTATAAGTGTAAAGTAGAACGGAATTAAGTATATAGACAAATAAATACTGATTCCCTTTTCACCTTTATAAAAAAAATGGATATAACTTTATCCATACGATCGTGTTATCGACGCGTCTCGTACTCGCTGCACCCACGCGGTAGCAAGTATCGACGATAAAAGGGCCAGCCGGAAGGTGGCGCAGGAACTTTCCTCATAATTTCGACGTGACGATTTAATAAGAATGTAAATGAGCCTTCAGTCTGCGTCCTTCATCCTCGACGAAGGCTCGATAAGGACATTTTGGTAACGAAAGACGCAGAAGGGAAGATTGGATCGAATCGGGCGCTTGGATATTTTTTGGAGAAGATAAGAGCTATTGGGTCGAACGGATAGGTAGGCAGCGTGGCGCGTCGTTTTAATTGCGGATTACACAAGGCGATTTGTGTTTTAGTACTGGTTTAACGTGAATTATGGCAATTACGACGCCGGAGCGTTACATTATCTAAATTACAGGGGGGAGCGGTTGTACGGGAATTATATGTCATTACGAGCAGTTGTACTTTAGCTTCATAATATATATAATTCGAATTTATGCGTGAAATGTGTAAGATTAAATTATTGTTATTATATAGTTGTCAATAAAATAACTCTTTTGAAGTGATGTTTTATCCGGATTCCCAACTTTTCCCTGTGATGTAAGAAAAACCTTTCGATACTGGATTTTCGAAATAACGACGACAATGGGAGAAAGGGTAACAAAGGAGGACACAAAGAGCCGATGCAGAGTGAGCGTGAATGTCATTCAATGCCTCATTTTACTTTTTTCAAATGCATAGTGAAGGGTACGAAAAATAAAAGCCAGAAGAATGCTCGAACAAATGCAGTTCTCAACAATACTGCAAATGTTAAAAATCACGAAATATCATTATTGAAATCTCAATTGGTAGCGAAAAATAAAACAATGAAACGCCCAAATATTTCATCGGGTATCTGGAAACCCCTTAGGAAAAAGACTCGTGGCGACCCGAGAAAAGAGACAGCCGGAATCTAAATTCAGAGAGAGACATCCTCGATCGGTTTGACGAGCGCGACAGCTAAGTTCCCTGGCCTCGTTCCCAAGTTCGCCTCTTCTCCTCCCCGACGCTTATTTAAGTTGGCCGTGTGCCAGCTAATGCTGTAATTAGTTTACGCGAAAACTACGGGCTTTCCGCGCTCGATTTTCTCAGTCGGGCTCTCCTTCTCTCGCTCTCACTTTGACGGAGATGAGCCTCGTGGGAGAGAGATGCGTGCTAATTACATGATCATTCTTCAGAATCTGACGTTCAGGAGTCTATAATCGGTTATTATTTGTTAGATTGTTTAATGTTAATTTCGGACGGATTATGTATTATGTTTGACGGTAGCGAAATTTTTGTTCGTGAATTATCTGAAAGTTAGATTAGTAAGTTAGTTGAATAATAGCGTCTTATAATAATTGTGATTATAGTTAAAATAATTCATAAAAAATTGATTATGACTTTCCAAGTATGCATTATCATATTGCTTTATGCAAAATTCAATGGAATAGCACCTTTGTTTACCCGTTTCTTCAACAAATACCCCGATTCACGAAATTGGTTACTTATACTACCCGCGTAAAGAATATAATTGACAGCAGCATATACTATATTTGTTTAATGTAATTACGAGCCAACTCTCTGATTGATTAACGTCAAATATCCAACACGGTGATTCGCTCACCTGAACAAATTACAAATTTCAAAAAAGAAGTCACGCTATTTTTATCAACCTAACGACAAAACTGAACAATAAAAAGTCGTTCGTTTAGAACGCGGATAAAAATCACCGGAGAATTCCGACCCACAGACTTCTGTGTATCTTTCCGACCCAAACTTCTCTTCCTCTTCCGGCATCACAACCAGAAAGATAATTTTCGCGTACAAATTCCATCGGACTCTGGCGCGTCCCCGCGTGAATTCTGCCGTGCAGGCACATTCGTCTGTGTTTGCGCACACCGGGCAAAATTCACTCGCGTTCTCGTCGGCGAGGGTAAAAGAATAATGCAAGAGCCGCAGCAGTGGATTTTTCGGACGGATATGTATGTGTATAAGGCGAATGTGTATGCGCGTATGGCTGTACTCACTGCATATGTAAAATCGGCCTCGGCTTGTCGGAGAAGAGCACAATGGGCTGCTGGAGGCGCGAGTCGCGCCCGCATATCCTGGCCCCGCCCTCGAACTGCAGCCAGCCGCCCTCGCACCTGGAATGAGAGATAGAGCGCGTCAGTCGTGAAGAATTTCTGTAGGGATTTCCTTTTTTTGTGGAAGACAAGGGTACGTGATTTGGATTGTGTTGTGGCTTCGAGGAAATATTGTTGGGATTTTTGGCGAGTCGCATGCGTTACATTTTGATTATATTCGATTTGTTGGAGTTTTTTTAGCTGAATGAATGGAAAATATAATTGAGTAGGAGTAACTATTAATTAATGAAATATGTCTGCAATATTTGGTATAACAAAATAATTAGCAAAATCATGTATTTGTATATTTTATAACTTAATTTTTTGTAGCGAATATTACGGATATTGTATTTCAATAAACGTCAAAGAATTTTCCAGAAATTCTCTGCAGCTTTTTTTTCAACATCGATTGCATTTTATTAATTAAAACGTTGATAAATATATTGATACTTAATTCCCTATCGAATTCTGGAATTGTAGCAAGATATCCTAACAATGGTTTATTGCACATAATATAATACAATTAACTGTAATAACAAAGCCATTGTATTATATTATACTCAAAAATATAAAAACATATCCCATTTCCTAATTAACTTTGTAAATTTAAACAATATCCAGCCACTGCACGTGCACGTCCATTCGCCATCAAAATATCAAAATAACAACCTTAACCATATTCCACTCGCAACTTTCCTCCACCGCAGCATCACCCCACAAACCTCAAAAACAAAAGAGCCCGAGACCTCGGCAACAAATCGCGCGGGCGGCCATCATCGAAAAGCATTCCCGCAGCAAAGCGAGAACGAAAGAACTACGCCGAAAAGCGTCGCTTGCGCGTCTACCGATTCGTCGCCCGCAAGATAAACGAGTCTCGGGGCGAGATCAAAAGAGCCGCACGAAGAGGGAGGAGAAGGGCACGGGGAAAATTGCTCCAGCGATTACCATGCCGCGCATGCGGCGACTGCCGCTTCAAAGGGAAAGTCACTCGACGCGCGGGCGAAGATAGTGCGCGAATTTTGAGGATCTCGGTTATGAAGCCTGCGGTGATGGAGAAGAAAATCAGAGACGGAGAGCTGCGTGATGCAATTTCACTGGAGGCTGTAATTTTGCGTTCATGGGTTTGCGAATGAGTTTTTTTTTGGGGGATAAGAGAAAATGTGGGTTGATTGGTGATGGTTTTCGAAGAATCGTTAAGTCAAAGGATATTTTGTAAAGAAGAGTGCTTATAGTGTTTCGACCTGACGATTCGTTTTAAAAGTATCAATGTTTGTAAGAGAGCTATATTTGTATTGATAATACTTTGATATAAAGTAAGCTGTTTGTAAAATGTGGAATGAATTATTGGAAAAATGAATAGGTTCAAAAGAGAAAGTATAAAGAATTGCGCATTGAAAAGAATTGTATTCATGAATAAATAAAAAAATGTAAAGAATCATCTTCCGTTATGACTACAACAAAATGGCTGATGAAATCTGGACTTTACTACTTATTTTATGTTTCACTTATATTTTGTCAATTATCCCGGGACTTGCTCAATTAAATTTTGTTTTCAATATTTAAATTTTTTCAAACTCTAAACAATAGCGTTGATTTTGTACGTGTACCTACATCTAGGGATTTCATATACTTCCGTGAGCATTCTCCCTTACATTGACCGTCCCTAACTCATAACATATGCAGAAATGTACTTGTACTGAAAAAAAATTTTAAGATAAGAATTTGATGAAGTTGACGAATTCTTTTGTCTCATTTATCTCAATATTACATGCAATAAAGAACAAACCAACAAGCAAATCTTTTTCCGTGTAAAACTTATCAAATAAATATCATTTGTTCTTGAAATTACGTTCTCACACATACGATTAAAGTGCCGATTCCACTGTTGTAATTTTTCATTTTCAACGCAACACTACAAAAGCATTATTCGATATTATGAATCAATAGAATCCCATCAAAACCCAATCACAACTTTACACAAGCTGCACCCGATAAACAAAACCTCGAAGCCACACTTAACAGTCCGTTGTCGGGAACGACGAAAAACACAAACACCAACTCGCTTTCTTAGTCACTCCTCACCCCTTCCACCAATCAACGAACCAATAACAACGACGGATTCCTTCGTCGCCGTCGTATCACAAAGCCCTTGGAAATTCCATTACGCCGAGGCGCTCGGGTGAGATTGTTTTCCGCGCGCTGAATCGCCGCTGAATTTCTATGGGCAGTTTAATTGAAAATCCGCGGCAGCAGCAGCACCACCAGCTAACGAGCCGCCCCGCCGCAACATCAATAAGGCTAATTAACATATCAAGAGCCGCCTGAACGCGGGCCCGAGATTACCCAGTGCTTTATTCCTGCTGATGGCGGTCGTTCTTACGTCTAGGAGGCTCAAGGAACGTGCGGATGTCGGCGGAGTTGATTCGATAGGGTGCGTTCAAAGTTCAGGTTTTATAAGTTGAAGAAGTTGGAGGTGATGAGTATGTATTGATCAGTGATGGTTGTATATTTATGACGACTCGTGCGACGAAATAAGGTTGCTGATATAGTTTGATAAAATTCATTATGATATGGTTTTGCAAAACTACTGGAACGCCGGAAAAATTGTCAAATAAATTTATTTAATATTACTAATTTATTATAGTCATAATTAAACGAAAATTACAGTGTGGATTATAATATAACAAGTTATATATATATTTTTTTCAAAATTTTTCAAAAAATGCGTCAATAAATTTTACTGCATCATAGTATAATTTCCAGCTATCGTGGAAAATCATGCACTTAATTATTCCGCGTTAAGCGCATCACCCGCGATGTTATGAACAATTTTTAAATAGGAAATGAATTTCAACAATCGTTTTTCAATTAAGACTCATTTTACCTCAATTTTACCGTATTTTCTACTAAAATATTACTTGATTATTTAATTAAATACTTTTTCGCTTCAAAATTCTGCTACGAAATATTGAATAAAGGTTCTTGAATATTTCATATTAATAAGCATAATCGTGAGCATAATCAACTTTAATTTAATGTAGTTTGCATGTTAATATTGATGAAAATTTAGACGAAAATATACCTGCAGATATGCATAATAATTAGTTCATAGCGTTGATGGTAAAATATGTCAATGCGCAAATCGATTCCTATCATGTGCAAATTGATACGGGTATTCGAAAATTACTTCGACCCCTTATTTATTTTACTAATACACTTATTATTAATAAATACAAAAAACTGTATAATCCATAAAGTTATTTCATAACAGATTATTAAATATATTTTAGAATATAATAAAATACAAATGAGACAATTAACGATTCATAAAGGAGAATACTGACAGAGTATGAAATTAATTATTTTTCCAAATGCGACTTTTAAAATGTGTATTGTCACTTAAAGAATAACAAAAAAACATAGACTAAGTTATTGAATGGGATTAATTATAAAATGTCTATTAAAAATGAACGGCTCTCTTTATTCAAGTTAGTTGCAATAGTTGCATCTAATTAGTATAGGACGTACGAGGACGTATCCTCTCTTAAAAAAGTGATGAATGAAATCTGTCATCACAATAAGACTGTTTTGATTGGTCGTTGTTGAGTCATTTGGATTGGTCTATCTAGAATAGGC
>UXGD01002952.1:0-22835 GCA_900474315.1 Torymus auratus | reverse complement strand
TTTGCATCGTTTTCAACACACAAAAACTCACAATTTCGCACAAAAGTTAGATCGTTAAGTTTTACAATGAATTGAATGTCGATATTTTAAGATTTTTTTATCCGTGGGGTCAAGTTGCACAAAATAATAGGGGTGATCTTGAACATCCCGAAAAATGTTAATTTTGAATTTTTCGCAGCATTCGCAGCATTTCCTTAGTGATTGTTTTTATATTAATTTAGACAGAGTAAAAAATTCCTTAAAATGAAATGTACAAAATCGCCCCACTCTCCCCTACATAATACATACAGTGTAAATTTGTGTATTTTATCGTTAGTATCATTCATTTATTGTTATTTTGGTAAATAATATATTATTAAATATATAAATTCATCACAGAATGTATTCTATTTTTCATACCTATTTCGATTAGACGTCACAATATATTATTGTTTTATTGATTAACTTTCTTTGACTGTCTGTGATGTCAATCACGATGTTTCTTTCCGCTGTAATATTGGTTATTAAATTTTTTCTTGAAAAACCAATAAAAATTGAATCTTGTGTAATCTGCTTTGTTTTCAGCATTAATTAATGACAATTCTGTTATTCTTTACTTTTCAGGTCATCGCTCATATTTATGAAGTAATGTATTTAATTCATTTATGTATTTGAATCTGATCTGCGTTAAAAATACATCTATACTTGAAGTATTATAAAGAACTAATGGAAATAAAACTTGCGAAAGAGTACATAACATAAGTCTTTGCAAGAAACAAATCTATCGTTAAATTTAAATCACTTCAAAAAGTAAAGATAGTTGGGTTCGTTAGAATTGACATCAATCGCTAAGTTATACCCAACAAAGTCCTGCTTTACCTTGAACTAATTAGCCCGTCTTGTCGATACTTAAGTACTTTAAATCTTGTTTATAGCCCCCTTCTCCAATATCGAATAATACTCAGCGAATAATAATACTTTATCAAGAAATTTTATAATATACAACATTGCCTTCGCCTGCAAGGTTTATTTAATATGTGCATTTGCATTTATTTACCTTACAGTAATATCGTAATGTCGAATTCATTCGATATTGCTTATTTATTTATATTTTTTATATAATTTACGCATAACGTGCATTTGTAATTAATGATATATTTATTTACAAACAGACGGAAATTGCCTGTACTCCCGACATATATTACCCACAATTGTGGCCATATATCGACGTTTTCGACATAAGTTACTCGTAGTAAACTAAACTTTGCCACATAAACTTGAGCGCATGTGCACGCGACTGTATATTATACGTACCCAACGTTACGCAGACCATATTATGGAAAAACGAGGTTAAATGAAAATTCATTGTTAACATTGAAAAGCTTACATAAGTAACTTATTAAAAAAAAAAAACAAAGTAATTATTTCGAAAAAAAAGTTCAAAATTGATTTAACCTTTCGTTATTCTATATACAAAAGCTCTGCTCAAAACGCAACTTTTCGTTAAAACATTTTACTTTATTTAATCCCAACAAAAATATTCCAAATTTTCCAACCTATATACGCTTTACAACATTTTTCTCATTTTTTTTTTCGTTCACAACTCCAACCCAACGATCCGGCGCGCTTCAACTATAACAATCGATATTTCCGAACAATCATCGAGGTTTAAAAAAAAAAAATTTTATAGCGAGGGAGAGGAGAATATTTTTGAAAGACCATTGCAACGCGAAAATCGAAGTGCCAGTATATTTCGCGTGCGCTGTGAATTTTTTTTTCCTATTAGCTCTAGTTTCCGAAACAATAGGAATTAGCTCTCCTGCGCGCCGGGGAGAGAGAGAGAGAGTTTCAGAAACTAAATCGAATCGGGTATTGCGGCACGCGGCACCACGCGGACAATGTATTGCAACGATTATTCTGTTGTAGAGCTCGCGCCCCCCTACCACCGCCCACGCAGCTTGTTCCTACATGAACTACCGTTGTAATAACGACGCGTTCCCATAGAAATCAACAACACACTAATTAACCGGCTTGTCGGCTTATTTATTGTCAGTGGTAGCTTTGATGAAACTTGGATAGGAAAAACTGCTTCCACAATGGTAATAACATTTTTCTCATTCTGCATAAAGTTATATATAAATAAAATTTCATTATTTTAATCTTCCAAGTATGATACTTGAAGGAGAAAAAGAAGCACAACTAAAATTATTCAAATTTTATTCAAACAAAACATCGTATACAAAAGTCGTGAAAAAATTGTAAAAATTAAAAGGTAAAAAAATATAAATATACAAAAATCGATGTCAAAGCCGCGGCGTGAACGTCAGCATAATACAATATATCCATCATCCTATATCCTAGCGATGCGAGTGTTGCGACGACTCGGACAGTTCGCTCTCGGCCTTGTGCTTGGCCTCCTTATGCGCCTCGGATTCCTTCTCGTGATGCTCCTTGACCGCCTCCTCCCTGTCATGTCCCTGTGCCAGCCCGTACTGATGCCCATTGGTAAAGAACCCCTTATGACCCTTTTCCGTCTCCTCGTGAGCCGCGTCAACGTGCTCCTTCTTCACGTGTTCGGCCGCCGATTTCGCGTGTTTCTCGTCCTCGTGGTGGTACTGCTCCTGTTGGCTATCCACGTGCTCGTCGTCGTAGAACGTCGTGTCTTTCTTGTACTCGTCCTTGTGGTAGACGTTGTGGTAGCCCGTCGTTTTGTGGCCTTTCTTGTGGCCCTCGTTGTGTGCAAAATGCTCGCCTTTCGCCGCTTGCTCTGACTCCTCTTTTTCCTTGTACTTCTTCGACTCATCTTCGTGGGCCTTCTTGGCGCCCGCCTCGTCCACGTAGTGGCCGGATTCTTGCGTCTTTGCCTTTTTGCTCTTGGCACCCTTGTCGAACTCTTCCTTTACCTGGAGTGGCAGGCGGAAAGGTGTTGTTGAATTTTAGTGCTCTTGTTGTTACGCGAGGGAGTTGCGTGATTATAAGGAAATTTTAATGCAGAGTATATTATATATATATTCGAGTATAAAAGCGGTAGCTAAAAATGAAGTCTGAAGCTTGCGGGTTTAATTAAAGTTTTTGATAGTGGTGTATAAAATGCAGGCGTTTGAGCTAGATTACAGAGTGTAATAGCATTTTAAAATGCTTATTTTTACGGCTAGCTCAAAATAGCCGAGGATATAATTAACTATTTTTGGGATTAACGTTCGAGTGGTTCGTAAATTAATTTTATTGCCACGTGTAACCGGTTTTATTTAACAGTTCTTGCGAAAGTTTTATTTACCCTGTATAATAGCTATATACGGAATTAGAGATTTGTCATGGTTTTATTTAATAAAATGGCTGAGTATAAGAGTATTTAATTTTTGAGGTTTCACGACCATGCTACTTCGTAATGACATATACAATGCCAGGGTCTGTAATAACTCTAAAAAATACGAGGAAATTTTTTGTACTCTTTCTTACTTAAAAAAAGTCAAAGAAAAATTACCACTCGTATTCCCGTAAAAAAGCTTGATAATTATTTCCCTCATCCACTCAATTATTACTGTTCAATAAAAAGAAAAATTCTGGTAGAAATATTAACGAAAATTTAACTACACCTCTTGCTAATTTTGGAGCTTCAAACAAAATTTTGCTTACATTTTATGATTATGTATCAAGTTGAAATTAATTTTGGCATTTACATATCAAAATATTTACATTTTGACTAATAATATAATAATATTATTTCATAATTAATACGTATTAATTTGAAATTAATTTTGGCATTAATATTGCATATTGACATTTTGAATAATGATAATACTTTAGCTGCAATATGTTATCGGCGTGTATTGATTTTTGATAATAAAAAATCTTCCACTTAATTAACATGTTAATTAGATTGTATCGTTAATTAACTACCACCATCAGGAACCCTTAGAAACTAATTGCAATCCAACTAATATACCTTGTACCCCTTGGAACTTTCCTCCTCTGCGCTCGACTCGTGCTCCTCGCTCGCCTTTTCACCCTTCTCGTGATGCTTCTCCTCGTGCTCCGGATGATGATCATGGTCATGATGATGATCGACATCATGATGCTCATGCTCATGATGATGATGATGATGATGTTTGTCGTGATCGAGAAGGTCGTCCGACTCGTCGTGGGAGTCGATCTCAAAGTTCGCCGGACCGTAGCGGTTCAGGCCTGCCGAGTTGACGCCGATGTCGTCAGAGTCCAAGTGCGAGATGCCCGCACCGAAGGCTTTGCGGCCGAGGCCCAGGCTGCCGGATATACCGCCGAGGCCGCTTCCGACTGCGGCAAGCCGAATAAATGGAACAATAAGGTCGATGGGATCGAGGTGTGGGGATCGGTGTGATTTAGAAACCGATTTGTTTTTTTTAAGATCATTGAGTTTGGTGTATGTTTTTTTTTGTTTATTTGTATAGTTGAATTTAACCCATTTTCGGTGCTTCGTGATAAAGATTCTTTGCTATCGGCAGCCAATGATATTTCATTCGTATTGGTATTATTAGTGCTTAATAAGTATTGCTCTTAAAACCAGAAAGAGCAGTAAAAGCTTTCACAATGAATAGAAAACAATCAAAGGTAAATTTAAATTCTATAAGAAATCAGTGGTAACGCACACACTCAAAGATAAAAATGAAAAACAATAAACAAACGTAACACATGAAACTTTATCGCATATTAGTTACTGTAATAATTTGAGTTGGATAAAAAACACAGAACCAAAGATGGTAGATAGAATATAATCAACGCGATCGATACAAAATATTTCATAGTTGTCGTTACCATTTTATGGGTTGACCTTTTAGTATAATTATTGAAGGTTAATAATAACATCTGAATCTATTGTAGTATTAATATACTTTCGCTCTTGGACAAACCAATTTTTTTGTTAATGCAACTATCGAGAATGCTTACAGAAAAATATTATTTCCAAAATATTATTAAAGTCGTTATCTTAAATGTTAACTTTAAATAAGAGTAGCTTAGTAAGTAAGTGTAACAATATAGGTACAAATATTTGGTAGAACTACACTACTTGTTTGTTAATCAATATCTAACCATTTTTGTTCTGTGCTCTATTTAACCAACCAATTCGTTAAGATAACAAATTATTTTTTTCCGAGCACAATACTTGCTTTTAATTACGTTTAAATAACAGTGTTATCCACATTATCTATGCCAAATGATCAACAAGGAAAAAAAAATAGAGATTATAATTAATAAATATCGCACCTCCACCAAATCCGCCGATTCTATATCTAGTCGGGTAATTGAATGTCCGCGGGAACCCAGGATAATGCAGACCTGAGTGTAGCCGTAACCTCGCGCTCGGCAGTAGATGATCAAAAGCGCCATGTCCATCACCCTTCTTGCTATACGAGTAACTCGTCGCAGCGACCTTCAGATCCTTCGTCGCGCTCGCCTTCTTCTCCTCCTGTTCTTTCTCCTTCTTCATCGGCTGCTGCTGCGTCGTTTCCCTGACAAGTGTCGAGCCCGCTACCACCGTCACCGCAAGGACCAAGATTACCGCCGTTCTCACCATCTCTCGTAACGAAATATCTAAGCCAAAATAATAATCGTTAGGGAACGTTGAGGCTCATCGTCGACAGAGAGACAGCCGCGCGCCGGTAGGGAGGAAAAATTCGGAGCTTTTTGCCAGACGGCCGACTTTTATATACCGACGTGCGCGTGCGCCTTTCTATATACCCTGAAAATCCAGCGTTAAAGGCTGCCCCGATGCTCGATCAGCCACGCATCCTGCGAGAGTTGCAGCAACATACACACACACACACCTTTCATCGCTCGCTGGGTATTGAGGTTTCGCTCGGTATGTCTTTCTTTTTTTTTTCTCGTCGAGTCTATTGCGCGCTCAGGGACACGATCTAGGGCTGCACGCTTTTATATGCATGCGCTCCAGACCGAAATATTTCCCATATAATTTCCCTTCTACATATACACACACACATATACCCGTGTGTATGTGTACCAGCTGACCCTCGAGCACGCGAGCGGCAACAGGTAGATATAGGTGTGTGTGTGTATATATACATAAACGCGCAAGGTCTGTTTGTCTTTCGGCTCGCGTACGTGGAATTGTTTTTCTTGCCCGAGCTGCTGCTGGTGTCCGTCTATTGCGATATCCCCTTATTTATTCATACGCGTAATCCCAGGGGCAGAGGGGGTAAGAAGGGGCGTCGAGATATTGCGAGAGGGAATGAGAGTATGTTTGCGCTGCAGCCGCAGCTAGTATGAGGGTTTTTGTGTAAATGGCGAGAAACTATATAATATGTATGCGTTGTTCGAACGATTTTTATTAAATATATAATATAACACACGATTGGTAAAATGTGGTTATTATGTCGTATATTATACATATTAGAAACAAAAAATGAGCGGTCGTTCTTGGACTGTGTGCAATACAATATACGTATACTTGATCGGTTTGCTGGAGATATAAAATTTATTGTAATATATATGATACACAAAATGTGCGTGCGCGCTTACATTGTGTCATAAAAGTTTGCCATTGTGTTGATCTCACAGATATATATGTAGAAAAATATACGATGACAATTGTTATCGGCTTCTGATGCATTCTCAAACCCGCAGTGTGCGGTTAAATAGACCTAGAATCGCTATATTTTTGTAACTCTGCATATATTTTACTTAATCTCAATGCCAATCGCACCAACATTTAACGAATATAAAGTCCGAACAATATATACCTCCCGTAACCCACCGATCCCAATAACCAATCAGCGCCTCTCTCAACAACAAAATCAACGTAATCATATAACATATCGGGCGAGCGAAACAGTAGCTCGCCGTACCTCCTATCCCTATTTACACTGCTCTCTTCCACCTCCCTCTTAGCCAAGCCCTCATCGCCTCTTGTACCCGTGATGGCCACCCTTGCTGTACCCGTGCTCGTTCGAGTGCTGCCTTCCGGCCTTGTTCGCGTAATCGGCGTGCTCCTCGTGGTAGCTATCCTCTCCCTCGGCGCCCTTGTGACCCTGATGTGCAGCTATCTCATGGCCCTTATCAAAGTGTCCCTGCTTGCCATGTTTCTCCAACTCGTAGCCGGCATCGTGCTTGCCACCCTTCTCGTAACCGCCTTGCTCGTCCTTATGATGGGCATCGAATGCCCCGTACTTCTCGTAGTGGCCGTCGTCGTGGTCCTCGTCGTAGAAATCCGTGTCCTTCTTGTACTCGTCCTTGCGGTACACGTTGTGGAAACCCGAGGTACGGTGGCCTTTCTTCGCGTAGGCCTTGTTGCCGTAATGCGAGCCCTCTGTGTTTGATTCGCCGTGGTCGTGGGCGTCGTAGCGCGAGTCGGATTCCTCGTGGCCGCCCTCGTGGCCTGCTTCGTCGTGGTACTCCCCTGTGGAAACATATAGGTGGGTTTGTTGCTATTCTTGTAGAAATCGAAAATAAAAGGGTGGCCTCGTTTTATTTTGTACTAGGGTAGGAGGGGGACTATACAGTAGGTTAGACCATCTTGGTTCTAAATATGCTGCGTATTAAATAATTATATTGTTGCAACAAATCGAATCCATGTTATTGACGTTTATCATAATAAGAATAATACCCATAAATTGTGCAGGATTATAGCATAAAAAGAAAGTTTGGTGTTTTTATTTTACACCGATTTTGTGTACACGCTTCTTTACTTATATATACAGAAAACACGCAGAATTTTTAACTATGTAAATGGGAGGTATCTGTGTCCCAAAAAGAACGCAACTGAAATTCACCCAAAGTTAAATTCTCTCCCATCTGAAATTACCAAAAGGAATCTTTAAACGCATTAAAGTCCTACGTAATGCTATTACCTAGCCTCTCCGCGCGCGCTCGCGAATTACAAAAATTAATTTACGAATCACTCTTATAACGCGGGAAAAGAGTTGATTTTAGGCGAGCTGGCGCGCGGCCTCTCACACTTAAAGCGCTCTACATCTGGAATGTAACGACTTAATTAATCTGAATAATTTAGAGTGAAATTTCATTCTCCGGGAAATGCGCTAGAACTATTTTACTGACTCTCTGTGTGCGGGCGAGCAAGAGAGAGTTCTGCTTAAAAAGGATACCGCGCGCGCTGCCCGAAATTTCGCGCAAAAGTGGCCTAAAAGCATGATGAACCTTCTCCTTCAAGCAGGGTATTTCACTCAATATATTATGCAAATCGCCGCGAGGGGCAGCGCCGGTTGGAGGTATATATAACGGGGCGAAAGCTGCCTGAATTTTATGAAACGCGCCGCGCGGTGCTTCGTTAAATCTTTCATTTATTTTCTAATATAATGTTGGTACACACCGTGGGTCAATAGGTTTGCCGCAAAATAAAGCAGTGAATGTTTAATTATTCAATATTTTTCCAGACGCACGCTTTTCAATAATGAACGGGGGCGCCGAAATATCGGTTTCCCGCGTGAAATAATTATCTTGACGAATTCATATGTGTTATCCGACGTCTGATGCATCGAAACCCTTTAATTTATTTAACACGCGCATTAATCTGAAACAATCTAGCATTTTTCATTATACGAATGAAGAGAAACGCCCGCCGTTTTGGCCCCTTTAATTAGCTTCGCAAAAATAAACGAACTTCGTTAATCAAATTTATAATAACATGTGATAAACGGCACGAACAATAGGCTGTAAATTAATACGCGCGCTCTGATTACATCGCGTTGTTATCACTAGGTAAACGTTACATACACGTGAAACAAATTCATTTATCGATAAATCCATCCCCGCTTTAAATTCCCTCTCGCTTCCTTGTATATAAAAATAAAAAAAACGATCATCATCACACTAACCTTCGTTATGATCGACTTCCCGATGCTCGTTCTCTCCCTGATCGTAATCATGATGTCCGCCATATCCTTTCTCACCCTTCTCGCCGTGCACGGAATTATCCTCGGCGTGGTGTTCGGCGCCGCCGCCTTCTTCAAACGACTCGTCACTCTCATCCCCATGATGATGAACAACAGGCACGTGATGATACACTGGCGGTTCCTGATGATGGTACGCGTGAGGTTCGCCGTAATAAACTCCCGGCTGGTCGTGGTGCACATGAGGTGGTTCTAGATAAGGCCCAGGATAGTACGGGGCCAGTGGCGCAGCAGGACCGCCATAACCGTAATCCGCGTTACCGTAGTCGCCGTAGGTGTACGCAGGGTAGGTATTGTAAGTGGTGTAAGTAGGGTACCCAGCGCCATCGTTGCCTGTGTGGCTTGTGTACTGGACGTAGGATACTGGCACACCCTGGCGCTGGTCGTATGCGTAGCCTGTGGCTGAACCCTCTAGGTCTGACATCCGCATCTTCGATACCACCATGCGCTCCATTTTCGCTGGACTGCAGCGCGCCGTCGACAGGAGCAACGCGCTCGCTATTAGTTGCAGACTCGACTTCATGCTTGTGGTGTAGCTGGTGAAACAAATTTTCGTGAAATAATTATTTTTAAAGGGTCGCCGAGAATGTTACGATATTTTATTCGACGCGTTCGGTATAATTCATATATTCAAAAATTGATGTAGAATTTATTCAGTCTGAATGGAATCGATGATGAATATTTGAAAATGTAATTTCAAGTTTTCAAACAGTATTGAAAAAAAAAGATACAAGAACCGCGCGAATTTGGTATCAAGCCTTACCTTAACGATCGAATTCCACAATCGCAAACTGTCCCTTTTGCACTCGAGCCACTGAGTCGACTAGGGTCGATCCTCTCCTGATAGCGATTGAATCGAGCCGCTGGTGCGCACAGAAGACGACAAATGTCGATGTTGCTCTCGTAGCAGCCGACGACGAGGAAGGAAGGAGGAGGATGAGGATCGAGACGAGTGTGTGCCAGTAGCCGGTCAGTACAGCAGGCTTTATACAAAGGCATCCAAGGACTGGCCGAGAGCTGCGGGGAATGTCGAACATACTTCACGGTCGGCGCCACGGGTATAATTCAAGTATACGCGCGGCTGTCATTGACAGTGCACGATCCTATAGCGCGGATGCCTATGCGCGCACGAGACGATTTGCGCAAGCGCTCTCTATATAGCCGCCGCGTTATTAGTTTAAGGTGACAACGGGGGCTTTTTTTCTGCGTTCTGGTGTGGTCGCGAGTCATTGGTTTTTTTTTTCTTTGGTGTATAATAGAGAGAGGTGGGTTTAGGATGCGAGGTTTGGGGAAATTAGTCGACGAGACGCGCGTTGTTATAATTATACTCGCGAGGTCGGGTGTTGTCAGTGGCGGTTGGGTTCGCGAGGTGGGTAAAGGTTCGATTTTGGGAGCTGACGAGACGTTTGAGTTTAGGAACATGTTCGGGATGGATATATTGGGAAGATTGTGGATCTTGTAATTTGACCAAGTTGGCGAGAGTTTGGTTATATGGGGATGAATAGCAAGTTTATTGGAATTGTAAGAGTTCGCGAAGATTCTGATCAACGATCCATGTGTAGTCGTCGATGGTATGTAAAGTATCACATTTCGTACGAATGTCTGTAGGTATTTGTTATATTTTAAATAAATATGTTATATTGTGATTTTTAATCGAAAAATTTCAGTGATTGAAGGTATATTATTTATATTAATTAAAACGGAATATTTACTTACGCAGATACCATATGTATTTGATTATTGAAAGTCCTGAAATGAAATAAAAATAAATTCAATATACGATTTCACGTATAATGAAATAATTTTGCTTATTTTGTCAAAATAAATATTTTATATGAAAAATGCAAATTAAAATACATATTAGCTCAATTAAAAAAAAAAAAAGAAAAACGTATAAAGAAGAAATTTAACTTTAAAGGGATGCAGATGTGTCGTTTTTATTGATAAGATACTATAATACGGCCACGCCTTACGGTTAACGTAGCAGAAAAACAGCGAGGAAAAAATCTATATGTATCCCGGAGAAAAAAAATTACACGCGCACGGTCCGATCCCTTTAAACGCCTTTCCGAGCGTGCAAGTAATGTTACAGCGTTAGAGTTTAGGAGTATATTCAGATCCCATAACACGTCAAAAATAAAAAGCCCGTGGATATTTTATGGGACGAGGAGTATAGAGGAGAAGCGTAGAAGAAGCGTCTGCTCGAGTTGAGCGGGAAACGAGAAATTTCGCGGCCATTGAAAACTTTGATGCTCGCCCAGCTAGCGCCTCGATAAAGATATAGAAGAACTTAAACGACGGGTAAACAATCTTTTTGGATAAGTAACGGTAACTCGGTCTCATTACTTAAATTTATGTTACTCTCTTATATGAAAAACTTCAAGTATTATGTTTGGGGAAAATGTGAGAATAAAAAAGTCAATGTATAAAATTAACTGCCCCTGTAGATATCTTTCAATATTTAAAAATTTCTCAAAAATGAACATCAATGTGATCCTTATCAAAGTCTGAACTTCACACTCTTGACCTAATTTTCGCCTTTTCCATCATCAATTTCCACATCATACATTCCATTATTATTATATCCACATCATATACAATTAATAAACTTATAAAAAATAACAAAAAAAGAAGGTAACTCTAGGTCTCGTATAATCCGGAGCGCGTTGTTTTGTTTTCGCGTTTTATGGGCAGTAAACAGAAACGATGATTACGGCAAGCCGGGCGCGCGAGGATTAGGCAATGTTTTTGTCAGTACTATACGGGACGGAAACGATGTCTGCGCCCGGCAGATAATTGATCCATGGAAGGCTTGCGCGCGCGCGATACTTACCTTTTAAACTTGACTGCAGTTTCTAGAAGTGCGCTGCTTATAAGACTAAAAGTTTTTCGTACATCGCCGTCGCGATTATTTAATTAAAGTTTTGCAATGATAATACTCGGGAAAAATAGAGTTGTGGTTGTTATTGTAATTAATTTGTAACAAGTGACATAGCGAAAATAATTAGATTTAGTGAAAAATTATGAAGGTGGTTGTATTCGCAATGTTAATAAGAAATTATAAGTAAGTACTAATATTGATTATATCAAATGAAAATAATATATATTCCATGAAAAACACGCAAAATAGATTAATATTGGGTCAAACTTTTAACAAGCCCATATAATATAACTTTGTGACAGCTAATGTTTTAATGAAAATTCAGCATGATAATCCACTTTGCATTTAACTGATGTGGATTTTAACGAAATATTCTGATACTTTTTCAAAAATAACATTTATCTAACAATTTAAAACGCTTTATTAATTTGTGTACAGCGTGTTATGTAGTTCGCAGACAACAATAAATATTTATGAAAATAGCATGTACTGGTTTCGCGTGCAGGCTCGTTTACCCGGAAAGCAACAAGCATCATGTCAAACTTGCTGCTGCATTACCGCTTCAAGAGTCTTCAGGTTTCCAACTCAACATACGGAAAAGAAATTTATCCGACGAGCAAATTTTCCAGGTAAAAGTATAAATAATAATAATAATATTACGGAATATTGCATAATAAATAATGCGGTAAATGATTTCCTGAATAAATTTAGTGAAATTTGTCGATCAATCTATACGGAAAAGTTATTGAATTCACCTTGTATTTGACCAAATACCATTTTATAATTCAAAATATTAAATGATGTTCCTTAAATTTGTGTTTTTACATTCTATAACATATTTTTATGACAAGCCCATGTAATAAAATCAGGGGTTTGTTTTATTTATTTATTGTTTTTTTTTCGTTGGTTTAAAACATTTTTAAGATTATATAAATAATATTCTTGCATCCTCTACCTGCAATTACTCGAATGTAAATAATTATACTCGTTAAAATAAATGTAAATATACTCCAAACGTGCTTTTATAAAACACATATACAGAGGTCAATATTTGATTTAATGCTTTTAATCATAAAAAGCTGTGTTTATAATTTATTTGTGGCAGTAATGCGCTTACTGAAATGTACTTTAGTATGTTATTATAAGAAAATCAGTATTTTAAATCATTTTCAATCGTTTTATTTTGTAGAGGAAAAACATTTTACATTATAATACTTCAATATTGCAAAAATGCTAATCAAAAAATTTTTTACTTTTAAAAAGTTAAACTTCTTAAAAAGCAAACAATCAAAATAAAAAAACCTCGTATGAACGTGATGAAAAATATTAAAGCATAATACCGTGACATTTTTCTCCGTTTTTCATATACGAGCTATATTATGCGAACGCCTAAAAGCTATTAGAAAAAACTCGACCACGGATACATAACTCTTGGAAAATAGATTTATCTACAGCATATACTACAGTATCCAAATGTTAAACCTTATTTAGCGGAAATATTTGTAATTTCTATTCTTTTTGATATCCAACATTTTAAAATTTTATTTATTTATCTATATTTTCTTAGCAGAAAAATATACAGAGACGTATATAAGTATGCCCTACCGAGGTATTCAAGAGTACCGGTGTGTCTCACTCAATAATACTTAAAGAATAAAAACCCAATATGTATATTTGAAAAAAACATAATGAATATTAAATCTTTAACGAAATTAATTTGACAGATACAACACGCGTTTGCGTAATAGAAAGTCAGCATATCACGAATTGTTATTCTAATTGCAGCTCTGAGTGTTACTCCTTACAACTGTATCATAGATTTGCTTGTATATTACAATACCTTTCGTCTTATCGAATTTTCGAATTCACGCCCAATAATAGTTTTACCACATCCTTGCAATCGTTTAGCATTGAATATTCTCATTTTAAGCCTTACTTTATGATCTCCAAAATTCATTTTTTTATTCCCCATTCATTTTCAATTTCAATGATTTTATAAATTGTAAAATATTACTACCAAATCGTTGATTTCAATACAATTTTTTTTACAAAGGTCCAAACCTTTGAAACTATAATAATTCACAACGTTACAATACGTTGGACTAAACGTATCCTAAAACACGAAAAACTTTTGAAATTCCACTTCGCTCAACACAACACTACGACCACTACTACATCTGCCACTTATCCCAAAACGTTTGAAAACCTCCCCCTCTGCAACCGAAAATTTTCCAAGCACCCTCGGTTAATAATTCCCCGCCTAAAACATCAAAATTTCGCAACGAGCAAGTTTCTTCATACCTTCAAAAAAAGACATAAAAAAAATGAAAAAACACATGGCACCCTCGACCCCTGCGATTCCATATTTCACGCAAATGTGCCTACGCGTAGACAGCGGCTTCCCTCCTCCGGTAAAAGAATAGCGAGAGCGCGCGCGAGCGGCATCGAGAGAGAGAGAGAGAGAGCGTTCCACACCACTGTGTGCCGTATATAAAAGCGACGAATTACGCGGCCGGCCAATTCAGTCGATTTCCCGCGGTGCCCAGTCGACAGAGAGAAAGAGAAAGATAGATTAAAAGAGATACATGTATAGAGAGGTGGTTATCTAAGAGTGTGCTGCTGTTACATACAGAACTTGGTTGGATAATACCTTGAGTGGAGAACGAGAGAGAGAGAGGGACAGTTTTAGCAGGTAATTTGGGGATGGGGTGTAGAGGTGAAGGTTAAAAAAGTTTGCAGTTTAATTTTGTGATTAAAGATTATTGTAAAGTAACCGGCTACTTGATTATAGCTCGAGTAAGAGTCGCTGAAGGTATTAATATATTCAGCGAGAATAAACAAACTCACAGTTTGACGCGGGGACAAGTTCCAATAATCGACTAATTTCGCCAAGTATAGCCTGCGCAGACGTATAATATATACGCACGAATAGCGTTTATGGGATGCCAGTGTATTTACAAAGTCTGTTTACATTTATCGCTCGCGCAGTTCTGCTGGATAGTCTTGACAGAACAGTATTAAAGTTTTAATTATGTTGAGTGTAAAGTCATATTTTTTTAGTTTAGCTTATACAAAGTTTAATAATTATTGGCTTATTTAATTAAGTAAGCGTGTATTTGTTGTTATATTATGCTTTAACTAATTGCATTGTTATGATAACACGGGACGAGCGCGTTTTCGAATATTGTAATTTTGAGCGGGGCAAATTTGGAACGGGAAAACTAAGTTTCGTGATGCGCGTAGTCCGAGTTTTTTGAAAACTGAGCTCAGGTCGAACTTAAAATGTCAGCTCTTGAGTTGCACTTTCCTAGTTTTACCGCTCTATAAGAATCGCTCGAGAAACTTTCGCCTCTCCAGGCCTTTATTTATGCGTATTACCAAAAATGCACGTATACTCTTTTCAAGTCGGCCATTTCGCTCTTTCGGGCAATAATTTTCCCTGGCTTTTGTCATTGTTATACTTGCCGCGCGCGTTCTTATAATCCCAAATCGTTTCCTATTATATACTTTTCCCCAACTTTTCTGTTTTCCGAAATTTTTATTAAAAGTTTGGCAATTCAGCGGCTACTTCTATCCGCATCAAACTTTTGCTCAATGTACCTGCGGTTGCTTAATGCTGGGACTTCACGGTGACGGTTTTTTTACTCCGGCTTTTTTTGCCTGCGACATAGTGTCTCGCTATGATCGGACGCTGCTGCGGCTTTCGTGATCGCTGCAGTTTACGAAACTTCAGTAGCGCGGAAACCAGTTTAAATCTGCAATAGACACATATGCAATCAATCATACCAAGCATATTCCGAACAATGCCAACATTCTCAAATTTATGGCCGCAGCGATCCACTTTTGATATTCTATTATATATTTTTTTTTTCTTAGTAGACGTCTTCAAATCATAATAGAAAATGACAGATAATAAAAATTGAATAATTTATCATTTCGAATATAGAACTCAATCTTTACTCCATGTTGTGACAATATAATTTTATAAGATTTGCAAGTTTTAACAATATTGTTTGACAATTACGAAATATTTCATATTTCATTTCACTTTTGCATCATTTCTAGTATGTGATTTTTCCTATTTTAACTTTACTTACATAACATATTATATACATATTATTCCAATATTGTAGCCACATTACTTCAAAATTGTTTCAATGTTCTAGAAAATTATATGTTTAAAAAATAACTTTTGCGCGTAAAGGTGTCCACTTTGGGTAGTATCATCCGGATGATACTATCGAAAGTATCCGCCTGCCCTTACTTGAATACAATCTATTATTGAAAAAAAAATTGATTTTAAACTGACAAAAGTAAATAAAAATGAACTTTTTTCCACTCCAACGCTTAATCAGGTCCAAAATCCCGGCACTATCCATCTACACAGCGCATTCCAATCCAGTAGCCTCGTGCACGACTAGCATCATCATCATCACCACAATGCGCAACCTCACGCGTACGTGCCTGATCATCAGCGCGTGCTGCGTCATCACGCTACGCGCCATCGCCATCCGGAACGAGAAGCCTACGACGCTAGCTACCCCAGCCAACACAGAGGACGCTGACGATATTGACTTTGACTACGGCCACTTTATCGACGTCGGAGACGACGACGACGACGACGATGAGGATAGGGATCGGGACGTGGGTAAGAAGACGGCGAACCTGGAAAAGCCCAGGCACCCGATCGAACCCGAGGCAGAGATGCTGCCGGAAAACTATCAAGGTGTCAAGCCACCCGGCGTCGACCACATGGAGATAACTCGCCCGAAGAGGACGAGGACCCAGGCGGCCGATATAGTGAACGAGTATGACGAGGATGCCGAGCCGTAGAAATTTCGTCCTATAGCGTTATGAGATTATGTTGTTAATATTGTTGTTTGGTGGTTTTTATCTGTAATTCGGTTGGTAGGTTATTGAGCCGAAGAACTACAGTTTTTCCTATGCTGCAATAATAGATGGAGTTCCGAAATATTTTTTATATATTTTTTACGTTTTTACAAGTTTTTAAAGCTGAAGAGAACAAAATCCGATATTCCTTGTACAATAAAAGTGTCAAACTTTGTCGAGGGTTTAAACAAGACTGAAGAAAGAGAGGATTCTCAAATACTCATTTAACAAACGTCGCTTGTATTTTGCATTTATTCACTTTGTATTTATATTTGTATACATTTTTAATAAATAACTGCATAACGATGCATTTTAAACATTTTAATACAAATAATACTGTTTCTTGTCTAAAGTTAATACATAATTTTATTTTAATTGAACATCTCTGAAAACTTTAGTATAAGAGGCAAATATATAAATGTTTATGACAAATAATACATTATTGTCCTTTTCTGTCACCTGATTGCCGAGTATATGCAATTTCATAGCAATAAAGAAACATGCTTTTTTTCATTATCTAGCTATCGTTTTTATAGACACAATATGCCGGTAATGATTCTATATGTACGGCTGACGAATAAAAATAGCTGATATACCTTATACACGAAGAGAATTCAGTTATTGGAAAAAAATTGTATTGTTAGCAAAGCTGTTCTGGAAATGCAAGGCCTACGAAAATTTTACGCTATCCGTTTATCTATAGAAAATTTAAAAATACAATAGGGCTAGTTTAGCTGCACAACAATCAGAACACGGATCACAGATAGCTATATTTTTCAGATTTCCAGGAACCTTCTTTTTCCTATGCTTTTATTTACTGAGAAAATATTGTATTTTAAAATCTCTCATTTGTATATATACGATTCTGTATTATTCGTTTCCTTTTACTCTTTTAAGAAAAAAAATGTTGTTTATTATAAATATTATCATGGAAAAATTAAAACAAAGGATATTTTTATAAATAATAAACAAAAAAATTCAATTTATACTAGTTGTTAAATACTACTTTTACTCTATATATTCTCTCTAACGATACGCCAAAAAATTTCTAAAAAGAATTGATACTTCGTTAAAATTGTATGAAATTAAGAAATAACTTCTAAACTATTCCATTCATATTTCGAATATATCGAATTTTCCAAATTTTCCGTACCATTTTATTAGTTTACAAAATCAACATCCATTATACCTATATATCTCACCTAACCCATCCTTTCGAAAACTAAAAAAAAAATTCACACTACGCACACCAGGACCCACGTACCCCCGGGATAATCAACAAACGGCCTAATCCGATCGTCAACACCTCACGTGCACGCGATAATTCGAATCTAATTAAAAAGAAGAGCCTTCACGCACGGTGCGAGGTGGTGGGGGGTAATCAATCAAATCGAAATTACTGTAATGCATATACATATCCGTCCGAAATTGGAGTTTGATGGCGATGGCCAGGCGCGCGTTGCACGCCGCGCGTTAATGACACTTCCGGCGGTTCTTCCGCCCGGGCTGTTTACACGTCGCGCCTGCGCCGCTTGATTAATGGACATTAATAATGTTCTCATTGTCCTCGGGGCGTCAAAGGGTATAGCGCACGCGCGACGACGCTTGATATATCGTTATTTTTGCCCGACGACGTCGGCGCGCGCAGAGTAGGGCTGTAAAATAAAAATACGCCCGTAACTGATGAGCTTCCGTAGGTATATATGCGCGCGCGTGCAGTGAGGTTCTAATCTCTCACGCTGCGAGAGTAGAGAGAGATTTTTTAATGAATCTTTGTGTTGGTGTAGTTTCGTATAGGAATGACACGGTTGTAAAAGGCGTGATGGGAAAGGTGATTGATATCGCTGCGGAGATTTTATCGCGCGTGTTTATCGGTAGCGATTGATTTATTTGGGTTGGCGTATATGTATAAGATTGAAGTAGAGGTTGCTTTCTTATCTCTATGTGATGTGATGATAGAATATGTATGTGGTAATGGAATAACTGAGATTTTTTTTAATTGATTCCTTGATGATTGGTGAAACACGAGTAAATATATCAAAAATATCAGTTGAAATAATTCGATTGATATAAACTTGTAGAGTGTACACATTGTGATATTTTTATGGAGCATTTATGCTATTTTATCCTTACCTGCGTTTTTACATTATCTCAATACATCATGCAAATAATTATAATATATTTAAACTTTCTCTAGAATAAACAACCGAAATACGTATCATCTATACTTCCAAAACCTGAAATTTATATATATATACTTTTCCAACTTTTACATTAGAAGCAACTTCAACAAAATTAGTCGTTTTATTCCACTGCACCTCGTCCTCTATTTCAGCAGTTCGAACGCAGCGAAATTCAAATACTTTGGAAAAGAAACTTCGTGAAAGTGTCAAGGAACATCTCGCGAAGTATACCCGCAGCAGCAGTAGCAGCAGCTTTGCGCCTATATCAGCAAAATCAGCGCGCGGCAGCATTTCTCATAGTCATAAATCTTTTTCTCTATCTCTCTTACGATACTTCTCGCCTCTTCTAATATCACCGGCGAGCGACGCGTGCGCGCGGGTTATTGATTTTGCCAAGTTTTCTTTTGTTAAATCATCGAATTCGCGTCCAAAGTCTGGCAAAAGGGGTACGCGGGAGATGTCATCGCGTGCTGCGCGTGAAGCGCAGAGTGCGGACTAAATTATATATATATATAGAAAGGGAAGCAAGCTGGGGGTTTGATTTATAGGCGATAAAATTGGCCGACGGATTTGCACTATGTGTAATTTATTGTGAGAAGAATTAATTTTCTTGACATCATAAATAAATGTAGAGCAATATATTTGATGAACGATGAAATGTATATAAAAAACTTTCATCAGCTACTGTACAAATATATATTATATGTTTTTTAAATAGGAACAAATTATGTTTGTAAATAGAAAACTTAAGCTATAATTATATATATGTAGGTATTTATCGATCTGGAAATTAACAATTGTGAAATTACAACATTCATTATGGCGGCTGAACACGTCACACCCCTAAACTTTTGACCTAAAAATTCAAGCTCGATAGTCCAATGATCTTACATCAAATCGAAATTAACTCCCGATCCACGTGAACTGCAAAAATTCCGAGTTTATATACGTTATACAGGTCGGGGAGCTCAAGATGGCTCAAATTCTTCGTCGATTGATCTCGGCCAATCCCTCAAAGTATAACCTCGTCAGGCGCATATCCTGCCGCTCGAAGCCGGTGAGTTGTTCAAAGAGGAAAGAGAAGAGAGAGAGAGAGAGACGAGACGAGGTTTATTATTGCTCGCCGCGCCGACGTCGAGGCAATATAACCCCCTTAGGTACCGGCGCAGAGCGGTCTGACAGACGCGAACTCCAAGTGCCCGTATAATTTAGTAAATGCGCGAAGAGGTTTAGTAGATTTCACGGCTTTGACTGGATGAGTTTAGCGGGTTTCCAGAATTCCGTTTATAAACAAATCGGCTTGGTCGTAGACATGATAAGGAAATAGAGTTTTCTTGCCAGTGCGGAGAGTTGATATTGGATGAGCGCACTTTATATAACCTTTTAAATTTATTGGTTAGCTTATGCAAATGAAACATGTTATTTCGTTGCTTCTGATTTCTGGATAAATTTTTATACCTACTTATATAATAACAAACGTAAAAACAGATTCCATACGGTCTGTTCAAACATTGGAGAAAAACAAGTAAAGTATATAACAATGAAATACATAATAAAGCCATATATTCTTCGCCCGCAATAATTACCGTAATCATAACAATTATTTAAAATTATTTATTTATTATACCTATATAACCTCCACTTCTATGACATACTCAGGATCCACAATACCGCACGCGAATCGCCGAGCCCCGCGACTACGAGCGTATCGTCGACTTCATGGCTGAAACCTACATGCAGAGCGAGCCAACGATCTCAAGCATCGGTTTGGCCGGTCGCATCTGTCCCACTCTAATCCACCTAATGGATACAAATGTGCGCGAGGGTATGACTATCGTCGCTGAGGAACTCGCCGGTCATTGCCTCGTTGGCGCGGCGGTGAACATCAAATCTCGCGAGGCTGGACACAAAAAGATCGGCCAACTCGCCGATTGCTGCGAGTGTCCCCAGACCCGCGATCTTCTGGAATTTTATGCTTTCTGCTCTAAACAATCCGATCTGTGGAACGTCTACTGCGTGGACGACGTCTTTGAGTGCGCTAACGTCGCTGTACATCCGGAACACCAAGGCAAAGGGATAGCCAAGAGGCTCGTGCTGGATAGCTGGTGCCTGGCGAGGGATCTTGCGTTCAGGCTGTTTAGGATCGATTGTAGCAGCAGGTGATTATATTTATTGAATTTATGAAATATTTTTCCAAACGTTCCCTTTTTTTTCTATTTATATAAAAGAGAGTCAATCCGCCTTTAGTAAAATTTTTGTACCGAGAACTACGGTATTGATTTTATACGTTTTGTTTTTTATAGCACCCGAATATATTGTAAAACGACTGGCATTCTCTTGTACATCGTAAATCTTTAACATGACACTATTTATAAATATATATCGATGCTTCCTAAAAGCTGACACAAAAAAGCCATTATATATACCCCAAAACCCTAATCGGAAAAGTATATAAAATCGTGGATCACAAAGTTAAATATATCCGAAACTATTTCCAGTCGGCTTTTACCCTAAATTCCTGCTCGATCACTTGCTCTATACCACCGCTCATATACATCGCATCCATCCGTTGCAGTCACACGGCGCGCATAGCCGAGCAATTCAGCTGGAAGTGCATCTACTCGATTCCCTATCGTCGCTACTTCAGCGCGCGTCACAACGATTTCCCGTTCAAGCACATCCAGGAGCCCCATACCGAGTTGAAGATCTTCGTCGACACGCTCGACTACAGCGCTGGCTACTATCCACCCTCCAAGAGCATCAGAAAGTAAAGAAGGAGAGGAGAGAGAAGGAAAAATAGAAGAACGCAAACGTCCACAGGAGCCGCAGCCTCTCAATCATCCCACGTGGAATAACACACATACACACGCGAGGGAGGTAGAGAGAGATACACGCGCTTTAATCTATTTCGTACGGACGGGCGGGGGTGGGAATCTGCGGGAGTATATAAGAGCGAAGGGTTGAGCGAGAGACGAGAAGAGTCTGACGTTATTTGCTCTAAGCCGAGCGCGAGCGCCAGCTCGAGGACAGAGTAATTAAAGTTCGGAGAGAGAGAGAGAGCGCACCTCTCGGCAGTTTACTTCAATCTCTGCGCGCGCCGCAATTGCGAGGCATGTTTGCGGAACGTACTGCAAACTCTCTGTATAGGAGAGCTTGAGCGCGCGTATATATACTCCTCTGTGTCCATCTCACGCGTGCGCCACAGGGCCGATGACGTGCGCAGCCGCGTATAATTAAAATTACGCCGGTTATCAGCTGGGATTAAAAGTGAATTTTCCGCCCCGTGTGAGAGAGAAAGAGGGGGGAAGGTTTATACTCTCTGCTTCTCGCGTGCAGCGCGCGTCAGGATGAGAGGGCTCGCAGAGTCGCGTTGTTTTCTCTCGTTTTTGCAAGTGGCTTGGTCCAGTTTTTTTTTCTTTCCGAGAGCGCGCGAGCGTTTGCTTAATTCTGGATTTCGCGCAGACGCGCGCGCCACGGATGTTGCCGGTGCTGGATACTTATATGTAAGGTTGAAAAAATTTTGTTTTCCTATGGAGTTGTTTGCTCGACTGTTGAAACTGGAAAATTTAATGTGCCATCTAATTGTAGAAATTGTTGTTTGGTTAATAAAAATCTCGTGTGGTGGAGTTTGTGGGTTGCGTTTTGTTTGGGGTGTGTCAATAAAGAACAGTTTTAAAAAAAGGTATATTTTTGAAATCGTGCATTTCCTGTTCAAAGTTCAAGCGAATAAATATGGAAATGTGGAAATATATAAATGTTCACCTTTGACGTATAACGTGTGTATATATTGATGTAACATTAAAGGCATATTTTTCTTTTTTGCATATATCGATCGTATATGAGGAAATCTTTAAAAAGTTGCACTTATCTCCATCCCAAAATGTTAAAAATTTTTTTTTGAAGGCACACCTTTGCGAGAAGGTTGTGGACGAAAAGTAGTCACTGATGATTAACCAATGGCAAGCTAATAAAGATGACAACAAATATTCCACAAAAAAGCGA
>UXGD01002951.1:0-22848 GCA_900474315.1 Torymus auratus | reverse complement strand
TCGGCTCGGGTGACAATTTACATGCGATCTGGGACATTCTTTACTTTTGCTCCCTAGGTGTGTAATATACTATTTCAAGGTCATCTTCAAATTGCTGCAATTTTACGAATTTTTGAAGCTTTTGAGTAAACTATACGTGACTATACTCATTTACCGGCCTCTTTCACCTTCGGCATGATTTTTGCATAAAAATAAAAAAAATGCATGAGTTATGCAGTTTCTACTAAAAAATGCACTTTTTGGATAAATGCTCTTTAAAGTTGAATTAGTGAAAATTGCTCCACCCTTTAAATTATTAGTTTTTTCCACTAATTTATTAGTGCATAATCACTATTTCAACTTTTTTTTTTTAATGGACAATATTTACTTTTGCAAAATTGGAATTTTCTAACAAAAAAGTTTTCCGTTATGTTAAGAGCCCTTTTTTCTCTAATATCAGTTTTCAGATTGGAATATGTAAATGAATTTTTGTAAAAAATGTTCATAGCTTTAGGTCTACTAGACCGCTCGAGCCACCTTAAATTCCAAAAAATGATCAGTGATGTATAGGCATACTCTGGCAGCTGTTCGATTTAAAATGGATTTGGTGACATATTATTTGCCAGCACCCGAGAGAATTACGTGCTCGCTGAAACCTTTTGACGCTTATATAATATAATCGTTCTTTCATCGTCTAGGTAAAAACTCAGCTCCAAGCGCAGTCGGCGAAGACGATAGCGGTGGGCCACCAGCACAACCACGCGGGCACCGTCGCAGCCTTTAGGTCGCTATGGCACGAGGGCGGCTTAGCCAACGGCTTGTATCGCGGCTGGTACGCCAACATACCCCGGGTCTTCGTCGGCTCGGCCACTCAGCTCACCGCCTTCAGTCTCTTCAGCGATTGGCTCAGGCCCATCGAGGTAAGAATGATATTCATAAATATAATTGCTTTTTCTTTATTTTTTTTTCGTACCAAAATTTATTGACGAGTTAATTATGGTTGGCTGTTGATTTTTTACAGATGTTTAATGACAAGCCGATTCTGATGACTTTCGTGGCGTCTTTGTTGGGTGGCAGCTGTGTGGCACTGACGATGCAGCCGTTCGACGTCGTAGCCACGAGATTGTACAATCAAGGTACTTATATACGATTTTTCACTCGTAACTTGTTGTCCTTTTGAAATTATAGAATTTATTTAAATTTGTTCCAATAGTACCCTAGTAAAAATCTTTTTTGTGAATAACTGTGAATAGCTGTAAGTAACTGTTAATAACTGTTAATAACTTTTATCAGTACCTTCATTTCTACAATTATTATTTTACAAAACTGGAGGTAACTGTAAAAAACTATAAAGAGCTGTAAATAACAATAAATAATTGTAAATAACTATAAATAACTGTAAATAACTGTATAAAATAATTGTAAATAAATGTATAAATAACTGTAAATAACCGTTATTTACGTCTGAAATCAAACAATAATTTTGAATTATTTTCAGTTATATACAGTTATTCACAGTTATTCAGTTTTTTATAGTTATTAACATGTGTCATTTTCGCTAGGGTATTTATAGTTCTTTCATTGTTAACAAGATGCAATTGTATTAATTCCCGCACACTCTAATAGAAACAAATTGAAAATAATATTGTTCTCAATTCGTTTCTCGAGCGCTAAAGTAGACATGTTTATCATACAACTATAAAAATTTTATAATCCAAGCGAAGATCTAACTTAATTACGCTTCACTATAAAAAAAAGAGAATCAATCGAATTTAAATTTCTCGATTGACGTAACGCAACTCAAAAGAAACCTTTGAACTATATTATATTCCCATTGCTCAACTACAATTTAACGATTCCATACAGGAACCGACGCGAAGGGCAAGGGCGTCCTCTACAACGGCCTTTTCGATGCACTGTACAAGATATTCACCACCGAGGGGGTCTTCGGACTGTACAAGGGCGTCTTCCCCACGTGGCTAAGAATAGCCCCGCACACTGTTCTCTGCCTCGTCTTTTATGAGAAAATTGCGAGGTTCTACGACATGGGAAAATGAACATAACTATAACATGCCTGCGCTATTAGATTTGAACAAAGAAACAAAGTGTATATTATACTTTGATGATGCATTAAGTTGGGTATTTCATGACGACTGTTTCTATTCTTATCCTACGGATGAATTGTTGTTTTTATTGTATTTTTATTTGTACACCGGTTCATCGAATCTCAATCATATGCATATAATAACTTACTCGTCAATTTGTAATAACGCAGTTGAACGCGTCGCGCAAATACCCAATTAATCTAGTTAAATGTGGCGCGGGACTACATGAAAACAATGCTAATGGCCCGTATAGAGCTCGGTTTGCGAGTCAACGACCAAAGAGCTGCCGCCGCGAAAAGTCTCTTGTACACTACTGTCAAATGTCGTAGACGCGCTGGTGCGTTTTGGCATATAATAGAATTTTCTCTGCGAGAAAGCCAAAAGTGTTAGTTATAAATATAGACAAAGAAGGAGAATCGACATGGCGTTTGTTTTATTGTCTTTGTTGCATACGACGAAAGTAAATGTAGCGTAATTAGTGAGTATGACTAGGTCCGAGGGGAATTTCGAACGTTACATTCCTGTTGGGCTGTGTGCGTACATGAAAAATCTTGTTATTATTATACATAAGAAGAGTGAATAAAAGAAATTTTAATTTTTTAATGTAAACTGCTTTTTTCATTGTGTATTTCGTTAAAATGGGAGAGCTGCCAATGAAAATAACACGGAGAATACAATTATATGCCGTTGAGAATCTACTATACCTGATTTCAAAGAAATTCCTAATGATCGACCTCTTTTTATATGTCAAAAAGTGAAAATTAACGAATAGAAGTAAAAAGTAAGAAAATCTAAAATTCGTGAAAATATATAGAATTGAAAGCCACAGTGAGTAAATGTAAAGTTTCTATTAGTTTTATTCAAATATGCATTTCTAATGTTTGCTCTATTATTTCACAATTTTCCTATAACAATAAAATATAAGCTGTATATTATTGACAACTACACGATATTCAATTTATATTACTTGTAGAAAAAATTTGTTTTTACTGACTAAAGATCCTTTTATCAAATCATTTAAATGCCCTCAGTAAAATTGTCTTCGATTGATTTACAGCAACAGCATATTGAGAAAACCATTTCCAATTTTAAAAGCAACAAAAAAAAAATCTCATTCAGTTCATCATTGCAATCTCCAGAATCAAATTAGCTTCACCCCGTGAATTAGGATTGCTGCAGACGCGCGCTCTTTCGTATTTTCCGCGCCGTATGCTCTGCAACACCGACTCTGCGCCCATCACAACCGCACATGCACACTGCTGAATTTCGCACCACCCCGGCTTACGTAACCAAACCCAAAAAGCTGTCCCTACATATACAGTTCTAACGCGCGAGAGCGCGCGCGCGCATGCAGGCGGCGAGCTTTCAGTGCCGCAATCAGCTGATACGTTTTTTCTTCGTCCCCGTCGATGAAGCGCGAAAGCTCCAAAAAAATGACATAACCGAGACTTAGCCCGTTCCGCGTGCTCCTGACCCGGATCGCTCGTCTTGTCTAGAAGGTCAGTCCTGTAGCTAGTGTACTACTTACTCTCGTCATGCAGCAGTGCAATTATGGTGTCCGATTATTGTAGTTCTTGAGGGAGTGTATACATAGGTGTGAGGTGTCCGTGTAGTCGAAAGATATATTCTTTTGTAGTTGTAGTTTTTTTTGAGTGATTTGGATATTTTCTCTCAGTTTGGCGGTTTCGGTGTTGGTGAAGTAGAGTGCAGTTGTAGATTCGAATGGCAAAGTAGTGTTGTCAGTTTTCAGGGATGAACGTGTGATATGTTCATGATGATTGTTTGATTCTCTTGCTGCTGTAAACAAAGTACCAGTATTTTACTTGTGTATTTATTTTTCTTTGCAGTCAAGTTCATCAAAATTATTTCTTGCATAAAATTTTTGATAAATTTTATTGATCTTTTGAACTTGATAACAAATTTAATGTTTCTCTTCTTTTTTTGGAGAAATATTAATAGATTTCGATTGAGTCTACATTTGGCAATATTTCACGTAAATTAATGTAACAAAATTTTAGTAAATCTTTTGTAATTTACAATTTTTAACTACAACAATAAAATATTTAAATTTTCGATTTTAAAAAACTCGAAAGTCATGTGTTGTGACTCAGGAACAGTCATAATGAATAATACGTATAATATTTTCAAAATTGCATCTGTTAGTCAACGCAATCTATTTTACTAACACCGATTTCACGCCAAGTTATTAGTCATTTTTCGGTCAAGGTTGATGACCCTCATTAAGCGAATTTCTCAAATAGTAAAATATCTAGCGAAAAATAAATTTAACAATACTTCTACATGAATTCTCCTCGTTAACGAGCGCACGATCGTTCAATATTAAATTGACCAACAATTTTGCGCGATTAATTTATGAACATTCTTTTCATCCTCGACATACGTGATATATATACATATATTTAGGCGATGGAGTTCGCGATTGGCGCAGTGGCCGCTGTATGCGCGGGCTTCTTCACCAACCCCATCGACGTGATAAAGATACGGCTTCAGCTACAGGGCGAGCTCGAGGCGCGCGGCACCTACAAGCGCATCTACCGTAACACCTTCCACGCGGCATATCAGATTGCCCGTCATGAGGGTGTCCTCGCTTTGCAGTCGGGCCTCGTGCCCGCGCTCGGCTTTCAGATGGTGCTCAATGGTATTCGACTGGGCGGCTATAATCTCGCCAAGAGGAACCAGCTGACAGTGAACGAGGCAGGGCAGGTGAACGTGGCCAGGAGCCTTTTGGTGTCCGCTGGTACTGGATGTGTTGGATCCGCGCTCGCTAGTCCACTTTATCTGGTAATTGTGCGCGTTGTGTCGTGTATAATATGGGTTATCCTATACTGACAAAACTCAAGATTTCTCACGTCATAATCTCGCTTGACTTAAAAATTAGAATAATACTAAAATTTGGATAAAAAAAATGATGATAAAATAAATGTGACATTTTTAACTTCTTGGGTGAGAACTCGTGTGAATTTTTTCACTAGGAATTAAATATTGTAATAGAGCGAAGGAAGGGATCGTGCATTTATGTGGAAAGAACGTGATGTAATTTTTGCACTTTCCTTGTGCTTCCAAATAGTTGCGTTAATAAATGTGTTAAATTTGTTTGGGTATTGTATATAGCTTCGATGTAGATTCCCCTTTTTGATTATTTTTTTGGGGATGTGAAATATCAATATGCTTGATTACTTTGAACGTATTTTTCATACACTTACTACATTTTAAATAGAACTAGCTATCTATTTTAAGTAATTAGAGTTTAAACATGTAATTCACGAATTTTTCGTTAGGTCAATAATAATATAATCAATTGTTCATTCTCAATGAACTTAGTTCCCTTTACTCTGCGAATTCTTCATTATGATTCTTAACAAAATTTCATATATATGTATATCTCCGTTTTGTCAATAACGCAGGTGAAGACTCAGCTGCAGTCGCAGGCTTCGGGCAGCATAGCCGTCGGCACGCAGCACCAGCACAAGGGTACCTGGTCAGCCCTCTGCACACTATGGCGTGATGGTGGCATAAGAGGCCTGTACAGAGGATGGTACGTTGGCGTGCCGAGGATATCCATCGGCTCGTCCACGCAGCTTACGACTTACAGCGTCGTGGCTGATCGGCTGAAACCTTTTCACGTGAGTTTCAACATAATACATCGAAGTGCCCCTCGTTCGCGATAAAATGAACGACCGAAATTAATGAAATTCGAGAGAGACTTTCTATGTTTGTTTTGAGGTAGTTACATCTCAAAATACAGACCTAAAAATAATTTTTTTTTTATTTTAAAGAAATAGTCATATAATGTTTCGAATATTTTTAATTTTAATTTAATTTTGATGTTTAAAAGCTTATTTTGTTCCTTGGATAATTATCTAAAGATCTACCGTTAACAAAATTTTGAATTGGGCACGTCACTTATCACTACTTTGTGGTTGGTTAGTCAGGATAAAAAAAAAATTAAAAAAAACAACAAAACAAAAAAAAACAAATTTTGAAATAATCAATATAATCAATTAAGTCTAACTCTTTGTTAATTAATCATTTCGAATTTTTTCAACGATGGATATCTATATAATTATTGAAGAGACAAAATAAGCTGTTGTATTAAAATTAAATTAAAAATAAAAAAATTCGAAACATTAACTCTACTTCTTTAAGATCTATAATTCTTCACATTATCAGAATATTATATAAGTAAAATAAAAATTATTTTCTACAAGGCCTTTATCTTGGGATATAACTATCTAATCTTAAGTGAATTAAGATGTGATTGATGAATGTGTAAACATAAACGTATAAGTAGAATTTAATAAGTATTCATTTTTAGGACTTGTTATGAAGTTAGAGGTTTGTTTTTTCATGAATAAATAGCAAGAATGGTTCTACTTGTGGAAATAAATGAATGACAAGTGGTTATTAAATGAAGGCATTTAAAATTGTGAATGGAATTCTTAGGAAATTTAGTGCTGATTCATAAATATGAAAATAAATAGAAAATACAACACAGGGATTAAAGTTTTACTTCATTTTATATTTTATAACCATTCTTGTTAAAAAGATTAAAAATAATAACCAACATTTGGTTGGATCTATAAGAGTAAAAACAATAACCAATATCTAGTGTACAAAAAACTTTATGTAAACAAAAAAATAGTAGCTTAAATATCTTTTCCGGCCCATCGATTAAGAATTTTCCACTTCAGATATTCGTCGACAGACCAATGCTACTGACATTCGTGGCGTCTCTGGCTGGCGGTACGTGCGTGGCTCTCACGATGCAACCCTTTGACGTGATCGCAACAAGGGTCTACAATCAGAGTGAGTTTTCTACTTTGATGCTTTCCATATGTGCGTACATCAAACGAAGCGTTAATAACGACTTTTATTATTCTTCAGAAACCGACGCATCCGGACGGGGCCTATTGTATAGTGGGCTCTTCGATGCTTTTACCAAGATCTTCAAGACGGAGGGCATCACCGGACTGTACAAGGGAGTCTTTCCGACGTGGCTCAGGATAGCACCGCACACAGTTCTTTGTCTCGTCTTTTACGAGAAATTCGACCAGTACTATGGGGAGAATTTCAGGTAACGAAAAAAAGCAACGCAACGAACGCGTGTTATTGTACTCTATGTATATAGACACCACTTGAAAAATTGCACAAAATACACCATTTTTTCTTTTTTATCCAATAATATATAAATATATGTATAAAAATCACAACACTCTCGCAATGTTTACACATTCTTTCAGGAACATTTAAACATCGAAATTGAACGAGAGAAAGAGAGCACAAGATTCTTCCCCATCACGACAGGTAATAAAACGATACGCAATGAGGAAGGAAAACTCGCTCGTCGCAGCACAAGAAGAACTAGTGTACATATTATAAAATTAATTTGTAGCTGAAGTATCGAGATAAGGCATACGTTTATGCGTTACAAAAATATTGAGGAAAATACGAACGTTTCTTGTTGTTTGTATTATTGACTGAGGTACGTAAAACGTACTTGAATACTTTCTTATTATACTGCTTCAACGTACATCATTCACCATCGGGCATTAACAGAATATCGTTATGAACCACGGAGATTGGGTAGAAATTTAAGGTTGAAGTTCTTTTTGTATCATGTTATGTTACGTTTATACCAGTATTCCTTTGGTTCGGCCGCGAGCTTAATCCTTGGGTGATCGAGGCCGCTATTTCACTTGTACTCTTACCTCGCGTTTCTGGCAAGTATTTTCTGTAAATAAGAGACAAAAATGTTCAATCTGCACTTTTAATTGAAATAAATAAATGCTTTTATATCAAAATTCGCAACTTGAGGATTAACAAAAATTATTTTCTAACTTATTACAATAAAAAAAACTTATATTGATTTTAAGGCGCTTTTAATCGTTTGATAAATTATTAAGAATATACACATTTTTGCTTACCTGCAAAATAGTGAGAGGGCTAGTATGCACCCGGCAAATACAAGGAAGGAGTAAGAATTTAAATACTTTTGCATTATAGTAAAAGTCATTCCGACAATGAAATTGCCACCCCAGTTGCATACACTGCCTACTGACATTGCCGCCGATCTCGGACCTACGTCAAATAGTTCAGAGCCGATAAAGTAAGGGATAGGTCCTAATCCAATACCATAAAAAAGAACAAAGGCAAGAACTGCACCAATGCAAACATATTTCATAAAGGCGAGGTCCTGAAGACAAAATGATAAGTTTAGAAGTTAGTAGTCAATGTAACATTTATTATTAAATTTTGATTTCTGATACTTACAATAAGCGCAATTGATGCGCACAAAACTACTAAACACCCTATAGTTGAGTAACTGCTTGTAAATAGAAGTGTTCTTCTTCTAAAATGAGACATGACAGGAACAGAAATGAGCGCCATTCCGATATTGATCAACCCAGTGCCTATAGTAGCGTATTGAGACGTTTTTAAGTCTAATCCTGCTTTCTTGAAAATTATATTCGAATAGTAGAATACAGCATTTATTCCACTAAGTTGCTGGCCTAATTGTAGAAAACTAACTAGTAAAACTGGCAGTCTTAAGGTTGGCTCCTTCAAAACTTGAACTATTGTCCATGAACTATCAGTAGATTTATTAGCTAATTCAGATTCTAAATCAGCAATTTCTCTTTGTAAAAGTACCCTGTCCATATTTCTAAAACGGCTGAGTGCTAAAACAAACATTCACCAATATTTAAATTTTGATAGACATACAAAATTGTGATTTAACAATGACTTTCTTTATTCTCCTTGCAAGTAAAAAAGTGATTTATATTGATTTCAAATATTTTATTTTTAAATGTATAGAAGAAGTGCTATAATAAATATTATTTAAAAAAATTAATTATTTTATCATTCAAATGCCAATTTTGTCTATAAATTATAAAAACTTTAAGCTAATTAATTAGATTAATATAAGTAAAAAGATTTAAGAAATTTTTATAATATACTAACCATCCAATGCTGCTTCTCTTTCATCTTTAACAACAAAAAGATATTTCGGACTTTCTGGCAAAATAAAAGTAAATGACAAGGCAATTACGCATAGTGGAAAAAAGGCAGCCAACATCAAATTCCAATGTCGCTCAGTTCCTAAAACGGAATCAAGTCCTGCAATCTGCCCTAACAATACACCACAGGTAATTCCTAGTTGACATAGCACACCAACAGCACCACGCAGTTTAATAGGAGCAACTTCTGTCATATACGTTGGTAAAAGACTTGTTGCAAGGCCTCCAGATAGTCCTACAAATAATCTACCAGCAAGGAATAATTCAATGGAGTTCAGTGCAGGAGTTACAGTGAATATAGCTGCTCCAATAATGCCACAAATATTTCCTATGATTAAGGCTTTTCTTCTACCTAATTTGTTTGCCAAATGACTGGAAGTCAATGAGCCTGTGACTCCTCCAATCAGGAAAATTGAAACTATTGTTGACCAAAGAAGAGTTAGACCTTCTGAACTAATCTGAACTCCATAACGTTCTTCAACGCTTTGGTTGCAAAAATTTTGCATGACCTGCCATAATTAAAATTTTTGTATCAATTAAATAATTTATAAAAATTCTTTATTTTATAAAAAATAATATGGGAATAACTCACATCTGCAGCATTGCTCATAACTCCAATATTGTAACCGGCTGGTACAGCAGAGCCTAAGCAACATGTTGCACCAGCAAAAACAAGTGTTGGTGTCCATCCTCCAGAATCTGGACTCCTCTCCTCAATACTTTGCTGTAACAACAATAATTTAGCCTTATTATGTATGATTTTAGTCACGAGACTTTCAAATGATGATCATCGTTCACTTAAATTTTTTTAGAGTTATATGTGAGAAAATAAAGAGAGATTTAAAGATATGCATGACATAAGCTAATTGATTGAAGCCACTTAAGTTCAACTCTTTTGAACAATTGCGTTACTTAATAAGTATCTCCTGAATTTCATGAGTGTTTAAATGCAGTTGCATGAGCTGAATGAGAAAGATAAATAAACAATGTCAATTCATTGAGGTTTTTTTATCTTCAACAGTAGTTACACAAATAAAAACTTTCGCTTTCAGTATTACAAGGTTCAATGAATCTTTATTCAAGAAGAGCAGACTAGTTTGATATAATGTATCGATTGTGTAAAGGTAAATATGAAAGTTACATATTTTTACTCTATGATAGAAATCGAAAATAAGACCATTTATAATAAAAATGTTTTAAGAAATTAAAATGTTTCAATAATTATCTATGTACTTTAGCAAAATAAAAAATTTTTTAGACCATCATTCAAACAAGCCATAAAGAATATATATGCTTTTAAAAACTGATAACTGAAACTAAATTCCTCTATTCAACTTTCTGATGATTAAGCTATCGCTGACCCTGTCATAATTACCACTCATACACACTATCTAATCAAGAAAAAAAAACTACACTCAACATAGTCCCAACTATCCAAACCGCGCATTTTCCTTCGTGAAAAATCAGGCTTTCCCACAAAACTTCCAAAACAAAATCGAATCTTCTACGCTCTATATAGCTGTTCCCGAATGCGTCATTGGAAAACAAAATTCAAACAAATCATACGACGCACGATGAGAGAGACAAAAAAATAGTGTTGTGTGCGCTGAGTTGCGATATATATATGTATATACACGCGCTCATTAACAATTCAAACGAGTCTGTTCAAATGCCTCAGTGTCATCTGTCTGTAATGTGTAAGCGCAAGTAGAAGTGTATAGGTATACATACATACTTATAAACTTCTTTGTGGACAAAAAGGACGGTTCGTTTATATATATATATACTGCGCGAATTGCCCAACAAAGTTTCGCATTTTCTCTTTTCTATCAATATAGGTGTACAATCATTCTATTACCCCGTTAGATATTAGTCTCGTTACAATAGACACGCGCAATGAATGAAACCGCATTAATACTTAATATACTCTCCCAATAATGAAAAAAAAAGAAGAAAACAAAGCACCTACGAACAACTTTCAACTCGCTCATATTGCATACACACACAGCGATCGTCTGCTGTCGCGCAATGCGCATGCAAGAATACAACACGTCAAGTCAACAGTCAACATACGTTCACATACATACGCGCACACAACTAACTCACCCTCTTTCCGGCCTCGGCGAGTAGCTTGGCCCCGTTCTGCCTGTAGAGCACTGATACGTCGGAATCTGCAACAGCCGAGGCATTATTCGCCAAGTTTTGGTCCAGCGGCTCGCTGCTCTCGTCGCGCGTCTCCAGCAGTGTCATCCTCGCGGCGTGACTCACGGCCCGCGCGAGAGAGAGACAAGTAAGTATATAGGTAAGTACAGTGAATCGGCCCGCCGGCGCGGAGGTTAGGCGGCCAACTGCCACCACCGCTTCATATAACGCGAGACTAGCTAATAATAAGTATATACATATAACCTACGCGTATACAAGCGTGCAGCAGCAGCGTATATATATATATATACATATAACAAGCAGCACAGCACGCGACCGAGACGAAGGAAAACGTGAGCACTGAGCAGCGAGCGCGTTAGGCCGGTTTCACAGCAGTGGTTGTAACTTGTAAGCTTATCGGAAGGAACAACGTAACAATGTGAGTTTTGTTTTCTTTTTTCCAGGATCGCGGAAGGTCACTACCCTGCCAGTGGTGGAGGTGCGCTGGAGGAGGAAAGGTGAGTTGTTTTGGTGTTCAGTGGTACATATAGGTATACCGTTAGGGTAAATATTGTATTGATATTTTTTTTTATTTTTATCTTTGGTGTTGGCGTTACGTGTCGCTTATTGGTTTTAGCCATTTTTATTGCAGATAAGTTTAAATGAATACTGGATTTGTTAAGCGACACAGTTATTATAAGCAATAAGATTAGCGTTATTTCGCAGAATTCAAATGCAAAATAAGTCAAAATATAAAACCATTATAATACCGTTCCGATGCAATTTTAAGCGATATAGTAAATATGTATCATTTTCTCTTTTCAAATTCTTGTTATATTATACAAGTTTGGAATCTTTTTAAAAATTGTATAAAGTTATTGTACAAATGAAAGTCCACTTTCTTTGTTTAAAATAAAGTCAAATGAAAATATTTTCGATTTACTTGTTACTCATCGAGCTATTTGAACAGCTTATATACCTAGTATATAATTTGATTCTTTCGGAAAGTATTAAAATAACGCAATATTATTAGGGGTGATCCCGATGTAAAAAATAATCACATTGTAAAATTCCAAAAACTTGAAATTTGAAAATAAACTTTCTAGTGAGTGTAAAAATTAGTTGCTAATTCATGAATAAATTACAAATTAAAATAAGTATAATAGGGAAGACCGGGAAAACACTCAATGTGTTCGGAATTACTCCCAAATGAGTGTCATTTCGGCCAATATATAGTAATATTAGTGGGTTAAAATAAGTGTTAACAAAAACCAACAAAAATGCCAACAAAAATTGTCTACATGAGGCTATTGTTGACATGCCGATCGTATGTATAGAATGATAATAAAAACATTCATAAAAAGAGGGCAATACGATCGACATGTCAACAATAGTCTCATGTATGATTTTAGAAGTGTATGATTTCCGAGCTCCTCCGGTTTTATAATATAAAAATAACTTATTCATTATCATTTTTTACATTACCATTGTAAAAGAGAATCATAAAAAGCGATATCCAACACTGGACACATTATCTAATAAGCTTATATATACGGTGTCGTCAAAGTTTGAATCCTACTATTAGCCAAGTTGTGCTGTTTTTTTTTAATATTCCAGTTACATACTTATTCTATTATTTTAAAGTAAACGCCCCATTTTTGAAAAATCGATACACTTAAAACTGGCTACAATATTGAACCTTATTGCCTCATCATACTTTTTAATAAATTCGTCCTTAAATGAATCAAAATACTCGTAATATATGATATCAGGTAATAGAATAAAATGGAGTAGAATAGAATAGAAAGCGGAAAATCCTCGTGATCTCGATTCGCGTGTGCGCGGCTGTTACCGTACCGTATACAACTGAGCAAGCAAACCGAGCGAATTTGATTATAATAATCAGCAGGGACAGGTAGGTAATAAATGGAGAAATCGCGAGTGGCTACTACATATTGAATAGGTCAAGCGAAAAACTAAACGAGCAATCTGTGAAACTACTTACATGTCAATTTAATATTTTCGCAGTCAATGACTTGCACAAATAAAATTGTGATGCTTTGGCCATTCAATGAATTTATTTCGGCTTGGATATGAATATTAATACTTTAATTACTAAATTTCATTAAATGACATAATAAAACGCTGAAAAAAAATTTAATATATCTAATAAAACGATTATTTTACTCCAAAAACAAATTATCATGGTAAAAACAGAATTAGAAAAAGATTGATTAGGTACACCATCATTTTTCTAATTTTCATAATCCACAACTTTTAAAAAGGAACAAAATATTCATTTTTATTACAACATTTTCCTTCGCTCTTAAAAATCATCGAAAACCACAACCGACACCCACCACATACATAGATTATAAAACTCCTCGACCACAATCCCATTTTGACAGAAATCCATGAGCTTCACATCGCAGTGCACGCACACATTCGAACGCTCATTAACCGAAAGATCCTTTATTCCGCGGTAAAAATCACTCGCTCGTATTATATGCACATGATCCCCATCCGCTTATTCTAGCTTATTACATCTCGCACGCGACATCAGCATTTTTTTGCGAAAACTCGAACGCGTATGCTGGCGTGACATTATCATAAATCATGCGGGTACCGATGCGAGCCTCCTTTTAGAAAGATCACAAGTGGAGTTATAACGAAGCGCAGTACAATACGAGAAAAACAATGAGTGAGTGAGATGATTGAGCAAATTGAGGAGATTGAGAGGCGTGTCGCGCGCTTCGTTTCGGCGTTAATGGTCGGGGGCTGGGATTCTGATTCGATTTGCGAAACGAGGCTGCGGTCGTCACGTGAGGATTTAAAGTGAATTAAGTAGTGGTTGGAATTTTAAGTGGCGATTGTCGCGTGCTGGGATGATTTAGAAAAAGGATCAACGAACTTTTATTATTTTTAGCGGCATGTCGTTGCGCTACTGTCACAGTGTAGAGATATAAATATATATATATACATACATACATATAATGCTCGATCCGATTGCATTTGCTTTGCCTGAGTGTTTGAGATCGCACGATGTTTCGTCAGCCGCGTTTGTTGGGTGCCTTTTGCGATATGAAAATATAATTATAGTTTTATCAGTGTTCAATCGCGTTCAGAGATGGATCCTATAAGCAATTTTCTTCTAAATCGTATGCACACTGCGAGCGCGCATAATGTTGCGCGTAAATAATATGCAAACTGTTAAACGAAATTCACGAGTATAGTGTATAAATGAAATAATATATTTCTTTTTGTAATAATCTTTTATTCCATGTTTAATCGAAATTAAATGCTATTTGCTTTGATGGTTTCGAATTTTAAAACATGCGATTCCGAATTGTTGGTAAATATCCTTTTTTGAGTTTTCATCAATCACAATTTTCCTACATTTACTTACATTTTTTATTAATAAATTATCTTAAGTAATCTAACAAATAAAAATTGCTATTTTTTTAAAGACGAAACGTACATCTATGCTTACGAGAATGTGTTAGGGGAGTGTCCGGGAAAAATGGACATGTTAAGGAAAAAGAAAATAATAATTATATAAGATAAGAAAAATTTAATAAACTTTAAGCATATTTTTTTTTTTACAGCAGTAAAGACAACAGAATCAGAAAATTGACGGACAAAACGGACATATATTATACCAAAAAGGAATCTAATCGCTACAATTATCGTAGTAATATAGCTAATATATTAACGTTTTTATTTTGTTAATATTGTCGTTCAAGGTTGCACAAAAGTACATTCTAATGTTTTAAATCTAAGTTGATCGATATTTTATCATTTATAATGGTTAATGATACTTTCCTTAAGGGGATATCATCGCCAATAGAGATTCCTACATCAAATTTTAGATTATTTGAATTTATTTTCATAACTTCTAAAATTATTATGTCCGTTTTGCCCAGGTCTCCCCTATATTTTTATATGACAAACAAATTTAAAAGTAAATGTTAATTAAAATGTTAATTAAAGTAAATGTTTAAAGTAAATGTTATAATGAAAACCTTTTGCAATTTGAATTCTGAAATTTAAATCTCACCAAAACAGTACATGACGATACAAATGCGCTTGATATTTTTTTTAATTTTGTTTGGTAAACGCGCATGTATCATATACAACTGTTTATTTTCTGGGGAGTGCCTGATTCCTGCATTTTGACACGTCCTGTGCAAAGTAATTTAGTTTTCCATTCCAATTACGATACAGGTCCGTAAAACTATCACAGGCTGCAAAGTCCCATGAAATGATCGCACACTTTATAGGAAAAACTATAGTAAACTATACTATCAAATTTCCTTTAAAGTACCTATGGTTTTATTTTGGATTTTTACAGTTTTGTTTACAAAACTGTTTGTAACTTTTATCAAGCCGCTTTTCTCACTATATCTATATAAAATCGAATACGTGAACATTAGAATTATGTACGTAGAACAAGAAGATAGCCGTGCATTTTTACAAATAAGTGGACGATTATGTACTTACAAAATGTGAATGTTCATACAATTGATGTAAATTTCACTTATTCGATTTTAGAGGGTACGCGAGATTCTCCCTACATTTTCAAAACTTTATTCAAGTCCAAGCGCAATCAATGACAGATCATTCCAATCAGCTGACACGCCTATCTTTCACTCTCGCTAATTCCGCTCGACGATCCGAAGCCTGGCGTTCAGCAGCTTCCACTTCGCGATAGCGCCTCATCCCCGGGACCCGCAAGGTCAGCGCGTACGATTTGTCAGAGTTAATTTTTTCGTGCAATTTTATCGCGCTCGCTTTTTTTATTTGATCGAGGAAAGCGCATTGGCTCGCGGTTGCACAATAGTTTTCCGTGCGAGGCTTTCCACGATGGGGTTATGTGTAACGATGTAGTGGAAATTTTGTATAAAAGTCATAGCTATAGCCCGTTGTTCACTTGGTTCTTGTTGATGACGGAAATCTCGTCAGCGCTCTGCGCATTTTGATAAGTTTGCAGCTCACTGCGATAGGAGGACGGTGTTAGTAAGAGATTCGATTAAACGTATGTGTATACTTAATTGCGTATTTGAGGCGAAGAGATGGATTCCCGATACCGATTATCAAGTCGTTAATGACGCGTGTTTGAGGTCTTAAGTTGGGCAGATTAAAAAGAAAATGTAAGAGAGAAAATTCCGATCTTTTTCTTTATTGTATAATTACTGTATTAAAATTATCAACTGGGGTGATTAAAAAATACAGGCGGATATGAAGTTATCGGTTATAAGGTGATTTCGACCGCTGATGGAAAAATCATTTTAACGTTGAGCATTGACTCACGGCAATACGCCGTACGACCGCGAAGTGTACACAATCGTTGCCATTGTTAGTTTCATTTCGCATTGTATGCATATATGGGTTTAGGTGCCAGTGTAGATACGTTCCATATTAACTGAAAATATGTTGAAAAAGAATGTTATATTTAGACAAAGGTTGACGTTGCTTTATACTTTCATATAGATATATAAAAATATAAATTACATTGCGACTATTTGATCATATCTTTGATTAGAAATGCATGTTCATTCTTATAAGATTTTAAATTTCATTTAATGAGTATGCAATGAATATTTGTGAAATCTGATTAGAATAAAAGAACTTTATTTATGCGTAAAGTATTTGAAATAAGGAATTTTTTCATTATTAATATATTCTAGTATAAGTACCTAATGCTTTGTCTTATCTGCAGAACTTAACTCGAACAGTAATAAACAGCTAATGTGATAATATAAAAAATAATTACTAATATTAACTAATTGAAACAATCTCATTGAGTTAGCTAAAACATTTAATAAGATATATAATATCGTGATATCTTAAGTACATATTTTACAAAAGAAGAGTACACCTAATGTGTTATCAAATGATTTTCGCACACATTTTTATCCAATAATTGAATTATTAATTTCGTATCATGTAATAAGACACTTTATACGATTTAATACTATAAAAAACCATTAAATTAACATAAAATGATTTAGGAACCAAAAAATGTTATTCAATATACTTTTTAATAAACGATATTTAACATACCCAGGTAGAAATGTTAACCAGAAGCTAGCTATTTTTAAATTAACTTTATGGTTAAAAACGAACATTACTTGTATTTCATAATTATGTACCAATCCGAAATAAATTATGGCATTTAAACTTCATAAAATATGTATTTTAAGTAATAGTAGAACTTTTAGATGAATTATATTATTTTTGCATTATGATTTTTACTAAATATGCTTTCATTTAATTAATACGTTAGTTATAAAATATAGTTAATTTTCTATCCAAGCATTTTGTTCATTAGGTATGTATAAAAAATAATTAAATTATTTAAAAATTTACGTTTTCCAAAAATTAGTAAATAATTATCGATTTGGTGTGTGTGTCCATGTGCGCGTGTGTGTGTATATCAATTCGATATAATATTATATTTTAATTTGAATAGCAATTGTTTGATATTGATTCCTAAGTTGTACTTTGAAATCTCGTGAATGATTCTCATTATACTTATCACTAAAACATGCAATTGTGCTACATTGATGGCTTGCTCTTCCGCAGAATGCTGGCACGTGCTACTCGTTTCACGTGTCTTCCTTTAATTCAACGTATACTGAAAGTCGATTCAGCAAATGAAATATGGTTTTTACTGATTACTTTTACTTTTTACTGACTCTGGGCTTTAACAAAAATCATTTGGAAAATCACAATAATTGTAGGACAGTTTTATGACAGTGCACATACATATATTCATATGCATCAAGTAATGTTAATATAAAAAACATAAATTTCTATCTACCGACATTTTCTATCGTCCTCAAATTATTGCAATTGTCAGCAAGATTTTTCTAATGCTAGCTACTCCGTAGCTTGGTTGAGCTACTCCAGATCTTTGTAATATACTTTAATTGGTGAAGACAACGTAGAATTTTAATCCATCCATCTTTTACTTTTAAATTATACTATAGTCGGTCGCCTCTCGTCACCCAAAGATGCCCTTTGTTCTTTGTATACCAACGATACCTTTCAACTTATCCATTTTCTCCGCTATCGCCGTCTTCTCCTTTTTCTCCATCGCTTCTCGATCGACTAACCGCCGTTCTCGGTTCCACGTCTTTGCCGCTAATAATAATGAACTCTCGCGAGAGATCCAACTCGGTCGGACCGCACGCGATTACTACGGGTCGTCCACGAGACGCGTGGCGAAGAAGTCAGTTCACACGCGCTCGTATATGCAAAAGAAATCATTATCGGATCCCCCCACCGGCTGAAAAAAAGAGACGTTAAGAAATGTTCTTATCGCGCGCCGCCGAGGAGCGGACAGTCGATTCTTTGATAGGTATAAGAAAGGTTGTGCTTTGCTATGGTTTTTTCGTTTTTTGGGTGGGATATGCCCTGATAGCGGGGGCGGCTGAGACAGGTTTGATGACTTTACGTTTACGATGCCTTGGGTGCTTTATTGTTGTTTTTTTATGCACTAGAACAGTTGAATGGATAAAAGTTAAATAATCGTTAATCTTTGTTTCAGTATCGTGTTATACGAGCAAATTAGCCGATGATTTTGATGACACCGTTTGATGAAAAGATCGCGCCTGATGTCAGTATAGTATTATTGATTAATATGAAGAGAAGTGTGACTGGATATACTCAATGTTATATACTTTCTTGACTGCTTCGTAATGCATGAACTTGGTAGTATGCAGTTAATATTTTCCATTTCAATCTGATCGCTATATCTTTCTGAAAAGACGTATTCATATAATATAGATTTCTATTTCATATTTGTAAATAATCTATCGCAATGACATCGGTTCTATATGGCAACGCAATGTGTTAGGTTTCATGACCTCCTACGTCATGGATCGCATAAAAAAAATCTAATCTGAAATTACGTTGTCATTTTATAATGGAGACTACACAGAGAGAAGAAAATATTTATTTTAAAGAAATATTGTTTACGATAAAGAAATATCGTTAATTATTCAGAAAAACAACTTTGCGACAAATAAGATTATAATTTTATAATTAGAAAAGCATACTTTTAATGTAAAAATTTTCTTTTCGCTGTGTACAAGTAGTTTGTAAGTTTGTAAAGAAAAATTAATGGAACCAAGAATGTCCAAAAAATATTCTTGTAGTGTCTTTTTTTATTAACGAAATTCATAACGTTGCAATTAAAATAATCTTAGTTGAGAGTGGCAAGTGTTTCTGCGATATTTCGTAGAAAAGGTTTTTTCTTTGTATCTTTTTTATTAAGATATAATTTTGAAGATGAACTCTTATTGAAAGAAGAAGAGTAAGTCATTGCCCTCTATTATATTAAAGTGTTTCATTTCAGTCGTGGGTCTCACTTTTCATATCATTTTTCGACGCGAAATATTTTAATTTAAATTTTCGCATTGCATCGATCTAAAAAATTTTATTAGAATTCAGTATATTTTATTTTAATTGTGTTATTTTAATTTAATTAACTTTCTATTTAATGTACCTAGTCTCGCGTTCCAGGTACAAAAACACAAAAAAGTAAACCGGTGTCACAAAAACATATCGTGTGCACCAAGGGCTTTTTGACTAAAAAGGACTATCTTTACGCTCTTGGCACACAATATATACTATTCTTATAAAAATCATGAAGAGAATATTTCTTATGTTTTTAGATACCTACTCTAACCATTATTCTGAGGCCTGTTATTACGCCCGCAAATTGGATCAAAAAGCACTACTCGTGAGTTGCTACAATCTTTTACGAAGCCGCGAATTTTTCTTTCAAATTTAGTAGCAAAATTGCCGTCGTCAATGTTTAATAGCTATTTTCATACTTCGAGAATTATTCTATAGATGATTTTTTTATCTTAATTCTTAACTCATATGCCTGTCACCGATCATTTTGGTTTTCAAGTATGTTATGCTTCTCTTAAAATGATTTGTCACGTATTTTTTCATTTCTTGTTTGCACTCAAAAATTGCATCTTTTATGCACTATTTTAAATTTCTTCAACCAAATTTTTTTTCAAGATTATATTTAAAATTCGGCCGTTCCAGAATTTGTTTAAACTTCTCAGTAAGCAATGTATTATCTTATTTAGTTTTAAGACCTCTTCCAAACCCTACAAGATTTTTTGAAAATAACAAAATAATAAATGCATGAGATATATAGTTTTGGTACAAAATACATAAATAATGTATTTGGAGATTTAAAATAATGGAAAAATATATTATTTGATATAGAAGACGCTATTATGGAAGAAACAGCAGATGCAACTACCGAGAACAGCCTCGATAATCAAGTCGCAGGAGGAAGTGGCAACCCTGTAAGCCAAAAGAAAGGTACATACTATGAGACTTATACGCCTCAATTGGGCTTAATACGAAAATACCTCATATAAATTTTAAAAGTGGATTATAAACTGATGAACAATCATAAAATAACACAGCTGCAAAAAAGTCATACATTTATGGTAGTGTTTGATTTTGTTAGTTATTGATATATTAATTAATTTTAATTTGTAACTACGTCATTTGTAAGATGTGAATAGTTGTATATGTTACATAAAAAGAAATGTTATTGAAGTTGATCATAATAACAATTTATTCAATGATTTAATCTCCACTCAAACATATGCAAACAGATGCAGACACAGACAGATACTTACACAGTCACAGTCGCTTCGCTCGGGCACAAACATGTTAAAATCACTTTCCAGTCTTATAATAACGAAATTTATTATTTTATTTGTAACAATGATAGCTTTTTCTAATACAGCATCCAGAATGAAAAGACGAAATAAAGTTCAAAGAGAGAGAAGAAAGAAAATGAGGAGAATGTTGAAAGCAATGGTTGAAAGCCAGAAACAATGCCAAAATCAAGACCAAAATCAAGACAAAAATCAAGACAAAAATCAAGACAGAAATCAAGACAAAAATCAAGACAAAAATCAAGACAAAACCCAAGACAAAAATCAAGAAAAAGACCAAGACAAAGATGAAGACAAAAATCAAGATCAACCTCAACAACTATCCCGTACTCAAAGAAGGAAACAGAATTTAAAGAAGAGAAAAGGTAATAATTATTATTATTAGTTTAATAATAATATTTTCACATGTAAGAATTTGTTTTATTTTTTCTTTCACTTCTTACTTATGCTTTTTGTTATCATATACCTTGCGAAATACCAGTTGCTCATTCTTAACAGACATTGTCTCTATCGAAAATATCCAAGAAGTTAATAAATAGCTAGTAGAACCAGCTACTTTCTAGGTAGTGATGAAACGATTGTTCCGGTCATATTCTCCATATAATGATACATTATGCACCAAGGACGGTTTGTAGCTTCGCTACGCTCGGCTCCAAAACTCGCACACACCGAGAATGATACATTTTGCGTCATAATGTACTATTTTTCACAGTTTAGCGGGAAAAAAAGTTCTTTTGAGTGGAAAATAGTATACTTTATGTGACAAGGGAGAAGAGAGAAAAGTTGCTCATGAGTCCCCCGGGTGGGTTCGCAGTGATCATCCAAGGGAATCGACTTTTCGCTCGAGCTACATCCTAGTACTTTATCCCATCTTAACTGTAGTCACTTTTTCATATGGAAATTGAAACCAACAGAAAGATGGGGAATGTTTATAAATGCAGTTGGCGGGCCTCGGCGCCCGCGTGAGTGGGCGTAACATTTAAGTGTATTATTTAAACGGTATTGTCTTGTCTTTGGTTCGGGTGGCAATTAAAGGGAGCTGTGGACAAGGATTGATTCACTATTGAATCCGTCAGCCAAGAAGGCGAAAATTGTCGTTTTATTGCCACGTTAAATACGCGACGTGAGATTCAGGTTTTACTTGAGAACAATACGCAAGGAGCTCCGTGCGCTTACAGGTGTCGTGGAAGACTGTGTCGTTTTCTCGTGCCGACCGATCTCGCGCCCTCTCGCAGCGGTCTTTCTCACCTTATGTAGGTACACATGCCATACACACATCGCGCAACCCGCACGTGCGCATATTCGCAATATCGGACAAATGATGTGTTACGACGTAACACCAATTTTGTTCATATTGTTTTATTGTCAAAATATAACTAACCTGACTATAAAAAATAGTAAATGATGACATATTTTTAAACATATTTATAAATTAGAATACAAATACCAAATATTGACCAAATATTAACCAAATAATAGTGTACCGTTACATCTTCATACAATGCAAAACGTGGAGGATGACTAAAAAATACGCGCATAGACATTGCTAGCTTGGAGGAAGAGCACCCGTCGCGAAAACGGAAGGCCCGGGGTTCAACTCCCGGTATTAGAGTCACGCCGTGCCATATCTTTATCTTGTTCTCATCCATTTATTTATTTACGAGCTCCTACTTGTAACAGCACATATGTTGATTGTATGCAAATTCAATTTATAACGTTAACCACGTAACCCGCGCAAAAATCGAAACCGTTGGATCTATTGCGGTACTATATAGCGCCGAAATTGCGGTGATTCGTCGGCGCTATGGTTGCGATAGTATAGCGCTATATTGGCGCAATACCATAATTTACTATAGCGCCAATATA
>UXGD01002950.1:0-22850 GCA_900474315.1 Torymus auratus | reverse complement strand
TTAGAACACTATGTTAAAATCAACAAATAATTTTGTTTCTGATTAACGTAACCTTTCGCCAATTTACTTTTCTTAGATTAAAATAATCCTGAATCCTCTTTCAACCTATAAGACACTCCACTTCCTTCACCATCACACCTCTCTATACGTTTGTTTACAACAACGAAAAATCTCGTAACCCATAACCCACCCACACCTTCACAATTAAAAAAATACTCGAATCCGCATAAATTAAAATTACAGCGCAGTCAAATCAAAGTTTGACTGGCAGGCGTGAGAATTTTAATTGGCTTAGACGGGGCAGAGCTACGCGAACGGAGTGACAACGGCGTTGGCAACGGTTTCCGGATGTAACGCCTCGCTTCTCATTGAAAATTGCAGCTCCTGCTCCTCGCGCGCGTCATTATGCAGTTTCGCCGGGTCCAAAAATATACGGCCGCTACGTGAGTTGCCGAAAATTTTCCGAGCAAATGGGATTTTCGGTCTTTTTCGAGAAACCTCTTGGAATTTCAAAGGAAAGGAGTTGGAATAATTCAATAACGTTAGAGGGTTGGTAGTTTTCGGGCTATTGGAATAGCGCTTGTAAAATTTTACATTCGGAAATGAGGATATTATGGTCGTATAATTTTATCTGTGAAAATTTATTAGTGAGCCGCATAAAATATCTGAGATTTTTGTATCCTTATCGTTAAACTAATTATTGATGATAAAAAAATTCTGTTATAAATTTTTTTGGGAAATATCTACTTACATATATTTCAATTTGAATAGAAAAAAGAAGAGAATACTAAGTAATGTAATTAAATTTTAAATCAATTCGACATTCATAATTTGAACTTCAAACTTTAAACCTTCTAATACCACCGCAATGTATGCGATTATTATATGAATAAAAGTGAGTATTATCCCTGGAACTCCTTCGAATTTTCAAATATACCACCATATAGTTTAGAGCAAAAAATGAGTATTTACATAATATTGCATTTACCCTCTATTATAAAACTTTAAACGAACTATCTTCAGCACTTTAACCCCACCTACATCAATTATATATTACATACTCCAAATCCAAACTAAATCCTCCGCCCTCCTTCACAATCCTTTCAACCCGTTCACCAATAACCCCGCGATCCCCATTATCGAACACACTCTCTATCGCACAGACACGAAAGAGCTCCGCACCGTCGTCTTTACGAGCGCGCGCCGCGATAATGGCCGGGGAGTCGGCCAAGACATCGTCGTCGTGTGCCAACGGCGGCCGATGCCTTTTTACGAGTCGCCGCCGGCAGTGGCGCATATAGCTCGCGAGAGTGCAAATTGATTCGCCGCCGCGTTGTGCTGCCAACGCCGGAAGACCGGAAGCGACCGAGGGATGGGGTAGTTGTGCAGAGACGAGGGTTTGATTTTTTTGGGGGAATGGGGTTTTAGAGAAAAGGGTTTGCGTAAATTAGTTTATATTTGCCAACGTATCAACGGTTTTGTATAGTAAAATCCCTGGTTGAAATGTTAATCATAAAATGTCTATTTTTTCATTAAGTTTTGTGGCTAAGAAAGGTGTTGGCATGATAATTTTTGAGCCATCGAATTCCTAGAACGTTTACATGGTGTAAAACATTACAATTCTGAACTGTAAAACGAAAATCTAAAAATTTGCCGCTTCCACGTAAAAAATATACTGAAAAGTATGCAATTTCTCATAGTCTCTTCTATATAATTTTTTTGCTTTTAGAATGTCGTGTGCAGCTCAATTAAACGAAAAGATCAGACTCCTACAAAGAACATAAAAATCACAAACCTTTCACTCTCCCTACAATAACACATCTCATCATCTATCAATACATCCCCGCCGCGTCTCACTTTACGCCACGTCGGAGCGACAACTCAGACATCAGCTATAATCCGATTGTTTTGATAGCTCTCTTCTGTCCCACCTCCCGCGGTTACATATAATTCACAGGATTGATTTCAATTGTCTGGGCAGCCAGGGCCGATGTGATTTTAATGCGAGTTAGACGCGACGCCGGGGCGACGAGAGGAGATCATCGAGTTACGAAAAGTTTTATCGAGACCAGTAAATCGAGCTTTCCGATGCGACAATGAGAGACAGAGTGTAGGAGGAGGACAACTGTGCGCGCTAATACGGAAAGTTGGAGTGTAGTTTCGCGCTTTTTGGAGGGGGGTAATAAGGTCGATAGTAATGATTGTTGGATGTATTCGGGAGGTTTTGGAATTGTGATGTATTTTGATGATTGTTTGGGTTTGTGGTATCATTGCTGTTGGTTCAATAATGGAAGATTTTGGGCACGTATTCGTAAATATTTGTTTTCTTTGGTGAAATTCTAATTTTAATATTAGATTAGGTTTGTTTTATGCGCTTGTTGGAGTATTAATTATCGATTTAGTTGTATTTTAATGAAAAATTCACTTCAACATACAATAATATAGTGATAAATAGATTATTTGAATGAAAATTATTGTTATACAATAAATTACTGAAAGTTTTTTAATAAATATAATTTTAAATGTATCTGTGGAAAGGATTGTTTGCGAATTAACAAAACATGTAATATGCTGTTGCTTAAGAACGAACTCATTGAAATTGTCTATAAATTATTGTACTTTATAAGCCAACGTTCAAAAAGTTACTTCTCTAGAAATCAATTAAAAGATTTTTTGCAGACCGCTTAGAAAGGAATTGAAATTTAACCCTCAAATTTACATCCAGCGTATACAATGCCAACAAAAATCACAAACCCATTCTCATCATCTGCAGTCTCGGATATTATCATCTACAATCCTCGCTACAAGAGTTACAAACTTCCCATTCCCACCCAAACCCATTACTTTCACTCCCAAAAAACTAATAACTCCGCATCAGCTCCCACCAAACTACACATATCCCTCTGCCCACAATACTACTACCCTCCTCAACAAACCTTCGTCGCGTCACCTCGACAGCTCGATACGCCACACACGTCCGTCCGACCAAAGCCAGACCTTACCACTCACTTCTTACACGCGAGCCACGTGCACACGACGAGCGCTAAAATCGAATCCCCGAAATACTCGCCCTCGCGTGCGCTCAGCTCGTGGCTTATTTTCGGACGCGTCGGCGCGTATTTTTGATTAGGCCGAGTGGATTACGACGACGACAAAGCGGGGGTGTCTGCTCGATGTCTGATGCCGAATGTATAGATATATATATATATATACACCGCGTGCGCACCGTGGTTGGATATAAATTGGATTGCGAGTTGGCAGGGCGTAGGATATTTTAGAGGGTGTGTAATTGTGGAAAGTGCGTTGCGAGAGGTGGAGGTGATTTGTCGAGTAGCTGATAATGCCTGATAAAGTAGGTAATTTGGGTTTCTGGTGGTAGGAGCGGCTGAGTTATGATTATCAAAATTTTGCGACGACAAAGGTTATAATAATTATTTCATCAAAATTTATCACGAAAATTAGATTAGAAGTTTCATTAGAATTTCAATTATGTTCTAAAATCATATATAGTATAAAAAAATCGAAAAACTTTCTAACAAAAAGTAAAACAACCATTCGAAAATTTTACCATATAACAATCTACATAATTTATTCACCGTAGCTGGAAGAGCTCGACTTCTCGCACTGCAAGCTAGGCGACGCAGGCGCACACGCGGTAGGCGCGTTCCTGGCCGAGCGCCGGCGGCTACCCCGAGATCGACTGCGAACCGTGCGGCTAACGAACAACGGTATCGGCGCCGTTGGCCTCGCCGGTATCGTTCACGGTATGCTGAAGGAGGAGGAGGAGAAAGAGGAACAAGAGGGAATGAAGGCATCGGCGGTGAGGTATCTCGATCTGAGACTCAACCCGTTCGGCGACGACGGAGCTGTGCATCTTGCAGCCTGTGAGTTGGTTGTTGTATTTGTAATATGGTTTTTATTCGTTTCTGGTACGAATGGTTGTTGATGTTGTGGAAGATAGTAAAACGTCAGCGAAGAATTTGGAAATATTGTCGTACAGGGGTAGGGGGATGACTTCTAATGTATAGAGTTGGATTGTTTTTTGGTATTGATTACTTTGGTATTGAAACGTGACAAAAGTTCGTAATAGGAACAGCATATTTTTCAAGAATTTTCTCGTTTACTAAAAAGGTAGTTTTAATCATAGATAATTTCGTTAGGATAGAATAATATACAGGTAGTAGCATTTTTTATTTCTTAATTAACATAACCACAGTCTCCCACTAAAATAATTACCTACATGAACCAATATTATACTCCTTGACAACCAACACATCTTCGCAGAATGAAAATTTTATTTATTATATTCGCTTCTGAAGTGTAGCTTTCAGTGTAAGATTTTTCATCATGATAAATTTAATTTTCAGTTCTTTTTATATAAGAGTGCGTTATTTCAGAACCAAACTGTTGTACGTAAGTAACAAAACGTCAAATCAACGGTCACGCGAGTAAATTTCACCTTGATACTTAAGAAACTAAATTGTGTGCTTTAGATCTTGTTGGATTAGATTAGCAGGTAAGACTAATTTAGATTGTTCGAGATTAATTTAGATTATCTGAACTTGGCGCGCGGCGAATTTTGCGGAATATACTGCATTACAGTTACAAATTTGTGTAACCAAAGCCTGTCATTAACTACTTACATAGCGCGACGAATTTCTGTTCCAGTTCTAATAAATAATACTATATATTGAACTTGTTAACTCTTTTCGTTTCTATTTTTCGTTATGAAAAAGGTTTTTCATTATTCCACTTTAATTATCATCAGAATTAAAAAACCTCTTTTTTTACAATATAAATTAATTTTTATTAAATTTACAAAAAGTGCTTTTATTTGTTCAAAATAACTCCAATTCAGAAACGAACCACCAATTTTAATAGAACAGTTCCTTTTCAACTATCGCTACAACTTTTCTCTTACGCGTACTAAAAAACATTTGCAGTTCTGCTGAGATACGCGAACCTAGAGCAGCTGAACGTGAGCGGCTGCGACATGGGTGCAGACGGGGGCATGGCGCTCGCGGAGGTTCTCGCCTCCGGCGACACCAAGTTCACCGCGCTCAGCCTCGACTGCTCCAACAACCACTTCGGACCCATCGGTGAGAGATATGTATATGGTTTATCGACAGTTTGACGTGAGTTTTGAGAGCTTCAGCTTTTGTTGTTTTCGTTTTTTTTAACGAAAGTTAATAACAATCAAAGGTGTTTCTTGAAAAACTAAAATTTTGGTCATATCGGGAATAGAAATGTTTGCATCGATTATGCATGATATGATAGAACGTCGTGAAACTTTAAATCAATGTGTAACTCGCTATACATTGAAAATTTAAAAGGAGCTATAATAATAACGTTTTCTGAACGTATAAATACAGTTAAATTTATCGGAATCGATATATAAAAGGGTTTATAATCAATACTCAAATTAATATGTTTCTGTTACATTCGTATGAATTAAATATAATTGCAATATAAAAACTATATAAAAGGTTAATAAATCACAAATAAAGAATAAATAATTTAAAAATTATTTGAAATCCAAAACAATATTATTACACAGAGAGAAATTCCCTAGTAAATCTTACAAGCTACCATTGTAAGTAATTCTCTCTCACAGACTGCTTATCTGACAAATTTTACTATGTACTATATACAGTAATTGTTTTTATAGGGAACCTACTAATTTTTCTAAACAATTCTTGTAAAAATACCAACGTGGTTAGTATGTGAGAGAATTACAACTGTACCTTGTAAAATTCACTGGAGAATTTATCTCCGTGTAGTAATCTTTACAACCACAAATATTTCACAATACACTCCTACAATTTTTCACAAACCATCAGCCCTCACCGAATTCCCCCACCACCTCCGATTTCCTCACAGCCCTCTCAGCATCTAAAAGCATCCTCTCACCGTCACCTCTCTCCCTCGCGGTTCCTTCACCCACGCGAAACGCAAACCGACAGCCTCCAGTTGAAACTGGAACACCCGCGTACTTTTTCTCCCCCGCGCGAAAACACTTCCGAGTTCAAGTTCGTGCAGCCTTAATGCAATTGCAGTCGTCGTCGTTGCGGCGCTCGTTGTTTGTTGCAGCCGGCGAAGCCTTTGAAATCGTCGCCAAGTCGTGCGCTGCCATAACCGAGCTCGACGCGAGGATGTGCGGCTTCCGCAAGGAATCCGAGTACACGATCAGCGAGAGCGTTAACAGGTATGACGAGTGTAAGTGGGCGTGCGAGGTAATGTTATTGAATTACGTGTAGTTAAGGGCGAGCTTGGAGGTGTATGAGGGAGATGTGGGTTTGAAAGTTTTTAAAGAACCTAAAGTAAAGTTTGGTTAACATTGGGAGATATGATACCTATATAGAGGTTGGTATAAAATTTTTTTATTAAAGTTTAAGATTATTATGTTAGGTGGATGTTGAAAATTATAACTTTGGAATTAAATTTGTGCAAGAGATTTTACAAAGCCTGTTTCTGTAAGATGAGTAAAGTATTCCAAAATTACAAAATTCATTATTATATAATATACTTTACAACCAGGTTCGTCTTTAACTTTATGAAGAGCTTTAGATTGGTTCCCGAAATAAATAATTTTTATACTTTAAAGATTCTGAATTCTACCTTATTAATTGCATAAAAATTTTAAGAAAAAAATATAAATTGTACAAGAATAGTTTTTACTATTAAAAAGCAAAATTAGAATGATTAATACTATATATGAATCTATTAATTATTCCAGTTGGATTTCTACACGTTGAGCAAACATTCGAAAATTCATTCCATTATTCCATATAATAATGACTATAGAACATCGAAATTTGACACCAACAAACGTCAAGCTATTAATTCATAACACACCTACACCGCACGATCCATAATTTCATCCCTTCACCTAACTACTTTTACCCCTCTAAAATGAAACAAAAACAAATAAAATACATACACAAAATAATTATATCACTTCTACCACCTCCACAACTTAACCACCCAAAAACCACCTTATGAAAAACGCATTACCGCAGCCTAATAAATATCCCCGCTCGCCATATAATCCCCCGCATCAACAAACCTATCGCACGGCGATGATCCTTGCAAAACCGCGGTATAAAAAATTTTCGCCCGCTCGTTTATCACGCCCATTAATACACGATCGCGCGCGTTAACCTTCGCTGAGGGTCGGCTGTTGGACCGGCGCCAGGGAGAGGCCGGGGGATTGATTCGCCGATGTAATTAGCGGTAATCGCGTCGGGCGGAACGGCGACGATATGAATATGGCCGGGGGTGTACGTACACGTTGTTTTTCAAGCAGCGCCCGGATGGATGAGATAAGGCCGCGCGTTGATGGACTGCCTGATGAGATTTTATTGGGGTGTGAGAGAGGTTCATGTCGAGGCAATTGATTTAAAATCTTTTTTTTAATTGAGGGGTGAAGGGGTTGTAATAAATTTGTGATGAATTATCGTTTGTTTGGTATAGGCGATCGATGGTGGTGTTAGTGCAGGGAATATTGTTATGAGAAAATCTTGAACTATTAAGATTTATTACTATTTGTTACATTGGTTACTATGATTTATTACTCTTGCGCTTAGCTTCCAAAATTTATGGTATAACTGGTCTAAGTTTCTATACAATGTTACACCTTAATTTAGGCGGTTTGGTGAATATGAGTAGAACATTATACAGTAACTTTACGTAATTATAATCAAACTAATCTTCTTACCCGTTTCATATATCGAATTTAATATTTAAAAACTAATAAACCTCTTTACTATAGAATTTTAAAATTTATACTAACAAACCTTTGATAACTGTAATAATTATATAAAAATACGCAATCATACATTTCTAATCCTGCGTTCGCATCTCCGTTTCCCTCAACCGCACATCTTCACAATTCTTACCCTCTTTTAAAACACTAATGAATTTGGAAAACCTCCAAACTATGTCGTTCCCTCTATTCTAATTCAATCGCAATACTACAACACCGTGACAGCGTATAGTATGCAATCGAAACCGTACAGTAGCAGAGCCGCCTCATCACACGCGCCGCAGCTGTTTGTTACTCAAACATCGTGTCCAGAGTCGCTCCTTAAGTAGTTCGTCCAACTGTAATGCGCGGTGACCAAGATTACACCCCTAGAGAGGAGAGAGAGAGTTTCTCTCTCGTAGCCGCGCGCGCACGTAAGATAGATACAAAGAGAGATTACGCGAGATTACGCGGAGATTAAACTTTGTTTACCGCTAGGCACTGCGCGCGAGTGGCATTATAAGCTCGCAGCGCGGGATCAAATTTTTAAGATCGAATCGCTTTTTCATGAGCTGTCGTGGGATGCTGGCGATGGAATCCGAAATTTCGGGGTTAATTTAATCGCGCCGCGGGAGAATGGCTGCGGTGAGAGGGTTTTTTTATGGGGAGAAAAGTTATGAATTCGTAAGGGGGAGGGAGGTTTGGGAAGGGCAACAATTTGGTTGAGAAGTTGAAAGAGGTAAAGTAGCGGGTGGATTCGAGTTTGGAGTTTAGTTAGACGAGGAATACTGGGTATAGCTATTGTAATTGAATTTGGAATGTGAAATAACAAAGTGTTGGAACAAATAAGTATCGAGAAATAAAATATGAAAATAAGTACCGTTAACAAATATCATACAATAAATTTTATTTATTGAAGCATAAAATTGTTATTTAGTAAATTATTAGTCTAAAATAAAAATATAATATTTATTTTCACTACTGTGTATAATATTATATATACAGTTGAATTATTTACAAATTAACAATGCACATTTGATAATTGTCTATACTATATAATACGATCAAGAAGTAAAATATCTGTAAAACACTTATCGAAATTCTACAAAATTGTATTTTTAAGCCAAAACGTGCCAATACATTCTCGGAAGCGACTCGAAATGACGTCAATCGATATATCTTTAATTGTCGAAAATCAAACTCAGTGCCAAAAATGTATCCATATTTCACAATCTTTAGTATCTTTCTCAACGCATTTTCGTGTAATGACACTGCAATATATCAATCACCAATATCTATGCCGGTAAACTATTAAACTTAGCATGTAGATATTAAATTACGAAATACACTATGCTTATACATAATAATAAAAAAAATTCAGGTATTTATGTGAGATTTTACGAATGAGACATCACTTTTCGCGTCACCAACCCCCATTATACACGACAACATTAAAACCCCAACCACGCAAACCTCCACGTCGTACACGACGACAAACATTTTCCTCCGGCTCGCGAAATCCCAGGCCTTCGGCAAGAATCTCATAACCGCGCGGCGCGTACGCGAAAAAATGTCACCACCGCGGTGCCCAGAATCTCGGCCTGTTAATCCTCCTCATCTCACGCACACAGACAGACGAGAAGAAAAAAAGAAACGCGTATAGTTACTGTACGAGGTAAGCTTGTTATGCGCGAGCTTTCGCTGCTGTTTGTGCACGTGTAGTCCGCCGGGGTTACGAGGATTTCATTGTCCGAGATAAAAGGGTTGCATGGAATTTCGGCCGGCTGTGCGCGGTGTGTCGTCCGAGTCGTCTGGTGCTGTTTTTGGAGGATTTGAGGGGAAGGAATTTCGGGTGTTATCGTGAAATTGTTATGTTTATAAATTGTGGAAATTTTCGGATTTTGTCTTTTTAGAAATCGGTCGTGTTTATTCTGATATGAATTTTATTGCAGAATTTTCTTGGAGGAAGCTTTTTACATTTAATGTAAAAATTGATTTTTTATTTTGTACTTTGTCGTCGAATAATTATATATTTTAGTAGATTTATTTTGAAATGGATATTTTCTCTATGTTTAATTAAAACGTTTCTGCATAAGATATTTAAAAAATGTCGTTTATTATGTTTTTTTCTTATTAATTTTGAGAAATTTCTAATAAAATGAAATTATTTGGAAAATGATATATTTTTAAAAATAATTAAAACCTTTTTTACATAAAAAAAAATATTTATTTATATTTACAAAAATTATTTGTATATTATTAACATGTCAATGATATCAAATCTTAAATCAAGCATCTTCTTCAGATGCATTTCTTTTTTTCTCAGTGCTGGCTTGTTCGTTTTCATTTTGTTCTCTCTTCCTTTTATGTTTGTTTTGATTTCTCTCCTTTTTAGTGTCAGCTCTTTCACCTTGAATAATAGTAGTGGATCTTGTACCCGGTCCCCAATGGGCGCTTGGATTAAGTTGAAAACGCAACAATTTCTTTGATTGAGACTTGGGTACTGCATGTGGATGTTTTTCAAAGGAAACTGTGATTGCTGATTCGCTGTTTAGAATGGCCAAGGCTGCAGCATTCTTATCCAATTTTTCCTTTTTTGTTGGATTTTCCTTTTCCCATGCTTTTACTATACTCCAAATAACATTATTTGGTGCATCAGTCTTTACCGAATCTTTGTTTGCATGTGAAAATGAAACTTTCCATCCAGCATTAAGAATTGCTGAGCGGAACTTTACCATTGGCAGTACTGTACACTTTACGATGGACATTAATCGATCAAGCTGATAATACAAAGGGACATCTAATTCTTCGTATATTACATTCAAAACACCTGAAATTCTTCTTACAGTAGTTAAGTTTCTCAAATGACTGTTCTCATCATTTTCAATTTCAGTTATGATTTTTTGTACAAAGTCTTTGTCATGTAAAGGACCTGTCCATATAGGTCCACCCATATGATGTTTAAATCCACAATTAGCACAACATTGATTAACAGTAGGTACTTTTGGTAGTTTGTGTTTGTTTGGTTGCTCCATGGTACCTAATGGCTGAATCGTCAAACTTTCACATCCATTACATTGATAGACTAGACCTAGTTTACTTGTATTCTGCTTACAAGCTGCTTGACTCGTGTGAATTTTTACAAATACTCTTATATAAAAGTCAGCACTGACCGCAAGTACTGGAGTGATAACTTTACCATAGCGTCCGGCATGACTAGCTATATGTTGCAATAAAATCCTCAAAGCCATTTCATGACAACACTTAGATTTTAAAGAAATTGCACCGTATTTTACATAGCAAGTTTCTGGAGAATTACCAGCTAAAACAGCCATATCAGTAGCAGTTACTAGTAACAACCCACCATCTTTAATACTTTGTACAGCTCCATCCAAAAAAATAGCAGGACATCCATAAGGATCCAGATCTACAACATCGAACTTAGTTCTACGATTCTGATACATAACCATGGTTGCATCCTCATGATTCGGTTTAACAATATTTTCAACTTCATTATAAATTACATTGTTTTTGATAGCCTCTACGGCCTTGGCAGATATGTCATTTGCAACAATTTCACTGACACCAGGAACTTCTTTTGCGTACCTTATACTACGCAGACCTGTTGCTGAGAGTGCCTCTAGGATACGTAGGCCTGCCTGCGGATCCTGCTGATGCTTGCCCTTTAACTTTTCATTGACGTTTTGACTCCTGTCTCTCGAATACTGAGACAACACTGCAATGCTGAGGTCTCTGTTGAACTCTTGCACCGGATTGTAGAATATGTTTTTCCTGTCCAAAAGTATTTTCGCCTTTCCCTCTTGCAACACTTTCGGCTCTTCTGTGTTCTTCAGTGCCACTTCAATGACTGCTGGCTCTTTTTCTTCTTTTTCTTCCATGTTTACAAGCCCCAACGTGACTTTGTCAAAGAGCCTTCCTAACCTGTACCTCAGTCGAGTACAAAAGCATGCCGCGGGGAGTATCGTCATGCAAGCAACTGAAAATACCGCCGGTCTAAAAGAGAATATTCCAAGGGAGATAGATGCTCGCTCATGGCATTTCCAGAGTATTGATTAGCGGCCGGTAGGTTAGGTTAGGAACAAGTGGCGCGAAATTCGAAATTAGGTTATCACTTATCCGTTAAATTAAATTTATAAAGTATTGATGCTTTATAATAAAATATATCTGATTTTAAGGCGATTAAAATATTTTAATTTAATTTCATATTCAGTGTAAACTTTAATTAAAATAAATTACGTATTAATAAATGCATTTAATCATGAGAATAAATTAAATTTTATATTGGTATTTAACATTTTACCTATTTGAATAATTTTTTAGAAATGCCTTACTGTTAAACAGGAGAAAAAATAATGATTTCTTCTACAATCAAACAATCAAAAAGTATAAAGGACTCAGTCCAAATGACTAAACTTTTCCAAAATTTAAGTCCAATTTTCCAAACTTTTTCCATCTTGACTTGGAAGCATTTCTCTGGTTTTTCAACAAGGGTCCCTCGAATTTACGACTCCTTTTGGATTACAGCGAAATGAGAATTTTTTCACGCGCGAGGGCTGTCGGCGCGCCTGAAAGGAAATTAAAATTTATCGCCCATTACGAAACTCCAATAAATTAGCAGGTTTTTCGCGCGCCTTTTGTGCATTCTTTTTAGATGCAGCTTGTGACTTGAAAGCCAGCCTTATCGCTTTTTAATTGCGCCTTGTGCCATTGATGGACAAAAGCTGTAAAATTGTGTTTTAGAACCTGTTTTTGGTTTACGAAATGTTTGTAAATATCGTTTTATCGCGTGTTAAATAATGTGGAAACTTTCGAAATAGTATATTAAAGAAAAAACATTTATCAGTCCTTTGAAATGTTATGAAAATAAGGCTTTGATCATAGAATGAGGTTATGAACATTAATTAAATAAATGAAAGCCGTATTTTTATTAGGAAAGAATTATTTGTATGAATTAGAGTTAATAGAGAGAAACTATTATGCTATATTTATACATATTTAGTTTTAATTAAATTAAATCGAACCAAACAAAAATTAAATTCACACGCCAATGAATAATTTCTTAAAATACTTTAAAATAACTAATAAAATAGTTAGGTATTCTAAAAAGCCAAGAAAATAGTGAAGTCCAATTAACAAACTTACAGGTAGTTATGAATCCCGTCTTCGTTCTTTCATAAAGTAATAAATAAATTTTAGAGTGTATACAGAAAAAGATTCAATGTTGCCTGACGTCACGCTGTGTGTGGTGGAGTGACGTCAAGCGGTTTTCAGTTCCCCGTACGTGTTCTATATACTTTAATTGATAACTGATTAACACTTCAAGGGTATCATGACCCATATACAGATTATGAATGCGTATAGAACACGGGTAACGGATAAACTTTTATAATTTTCAATTTCCAACCTGATTTTCTCCTACACTGTGTTTGAAAAATAATGTCACACTATAAATAGCATGTGAAATTGTATTTAGATTTTTCATTTTCCGAGTGGATATCAAAACGACAAACAACAAAATTAATAAATTAATTAATAAAATTCAAACCGCAGTAACTCACAGTAAACCGCAATTTTTCCGCATTTAATTAATTTCATGAAAAAATTAACATTTCACATAAAGACATAAATTACTAATTAAATGCGTATAAACGTTTTTATATTATACTAAACTCTTTAACAACTTCATTTAATTTGCCCGCACATAAAGTTTTAAATTACATTAAGTACACCGCCACGCAAAAGATTTACATCCCATATACTACCCGCTCATTAAAAAAAACTCCACAAAGTGAGCCATCTCATCAACAGTATTATTCATCCCCACAACGCCATAAAACCATCCAACCCAAGATATTCATACGAACATAAAAAAAGGCGCGCCAATATAACCGCTGCGGTACCAATAACCCCGCGCATATTAATTACCCGCCCGCGGCTCAGCGCGTTATATATATTTCAAGCGCAGATAGATACATGCACGCAGAGGGGAATAAAAAGCGGCGATTGAATGTGCGCGAGTCAAGCGTTCGACGCATTGGATACCACGCGGCTGTGTAATCCGCGGTTGGAATGGAAAAAGCGCGCAAATTATACTTTTTCCCGCTGCAGGAGAGGCCGACTCGTGTGGTACCGTAGGCGCGGATTTTCTTCATTTAAAAGTTGATTAATTTTTTTTTACTTTTGTTTCATATAGTAATATTCAAACGGTTTATATAGTCTCATCAAGGATATCGTACATTATCAATGGACAAATTTGAGAACTAAATTTAAAGAATAAGTATTAACAACCGGATAATGAAACATTGCATACAGTTTGTTAATTAAAAATGCTTCTTTTATATCACAATGTTCTATCGTAATTATATAAAGGTTTAAATGAAATATTTTAGATTTGTACCGTTTATAAAATTTCAACTATAGCAGTTTCAAATTATTGGTTATACAAATTTTAAATGTTTCCACTCAAATTTATTCCTCCTTTAAAAAATATCTAAGTATATAAGCATTGTATTATGTATCTACGAAGAAAAAGATTCTATTAAAAATTACTTAAAATTTAATCATAGTGAAATAAAGATTATGGCGATCATTTCCGACTTTACCTTTTTTCATATTTGATATGCAAATTTGACAAAAAAAAGCCACACAATCTATAAAATGTAAATTTCAGAAGAAAAAAAACTAAAATACCTATATGTACAATCTATGATAAAATGAATATTCGAACTCAAATGCTTAAATTTCATCGAATAACCCTTAAAAGCTCCATTTATAATTGAATTCTACAGTATGTAAACCTACTAATTGATGTTTAAAAAACAAATTACGAATTAAATTCATTAAAATTAAAAACTACCCCGAAAATGCACGCTTAATTGTTCGCTCGCCCGCGGTCGCATCGCTTTAAAAACGTGCGCGCCCCTATAATACACGCGCGCTGCAAAATTTAATCTCGCGAGCGAAATTAATGAAAAGCCAATACCGCGAAATTCACACCGGCCGCGAAAATATCGGATAATTTCGTTTTACAACTAATAAATTCTCCGATGCATACTCAGGCGAAAAAAATAGATTAGCAATAACGCGCGTCCGAATAATTATATGCGAAGTCATGGAGACGAGATATAAATTTTCTCGCAGCGCGCGTGAGGAGATAGAGGAGGGGAGGGTTTAATAATAAAAGAAGTGTATACGGAGAGAAAAAACGTGCTTTACGGTAATGGTCTGAAATATGGGTCAACTCGAATTCGAAATAAGGCGGGTTCAGCGGAAATTTCGGGGAGGAGATGACGCGAAAATGAAAGTCGCCGATTTGCGTTTAGTGCTCGCGATATAAATCGCGCGCGCGATTGTTTGATCTCGCTGAGTGTTTTTTTATTTTTGTATGAGGAGGAAACGTGCGTACGGGAGTTTACGAGAAATGAGTTTTAAAAATAAATTATGCGTTTCTCTTAGTGTTTTTTCAGTGTTTTATTTATGCAAATATATATATAACGATATTTACTATTTAATTTCCTGTGAAGTCATTTTCCAATAGAGTATTTCTATACTATAATAATTCTAAATTTCAAGTTGAATATAAATTGTTAATAATAATAATAATTTTTAATCTGTAATTCGTAATTATTTTCACATAATGCTGTTTAATTTGCACAGCGGACTGTTAATAACTTGTCCTGTTGAAAAGCGTGTTCAGCGATAAAGTACAATGTATTTTCTTTTGTACTATGATTGAAAATATGAGAAGGAATTTAAATTACGTTTAATAAACTTACGTACTGAAGGAAATTTAGGTAAACTGCTAACTCACCTGTAACATAAAATATATTTAACGTTAATAATAACTACAATATTACAATTAAAATGTAATTATGAAAGCGTTAAATTGGAATAGCGTGAATGTTAAATTTTAAGGTAAATTTATTAATTTGTATTATATACATTATAATTGAAACATGTCAAGAAGGAAAACAATTAACTGAACTATATATAGATATGTACAAAACTCTATGCTTCTATAGAAAATATACTCTTTAATCAATTCTCAAAGTAAAAATCTATGTTATTAATGAAGTTAAAACTAAACAAAATCTAAAAGTACATTTAAGACATCCGAATAATACATCATTTGTACTTATTTTCTAATATGATGTATTATGCTTTCATCATACAAATGTAAATTTCTCTCGAGATATAGACCAACTAGAAATATACCTATACTTTTTCTCAAAAGTAGAAAATACAATTTTTATCTCACGCAAAAAGTTGATGAGAAAATTCTCATTTCGTTGCTACGGAATTTGGTGTCACTTCCCTTCTATTTTAGTATATCAAAATGAAAAAGAAAACCCTAGCTTTCTCACCAAAAATGAAAATTCCAAAAGAAATTGGCTTCATTCGCGTTCAACGTGTTCATTTTTAAAAACTTCACTTGCACCGAATGTTCCATTTCATTTCATACATATGTATATATCAGAATATATGAAAAAAATTTGAATATATTTTCTATCTTTATTTTTATCGTAGAAAATAGAAGAAAATGTTTGAAATCATCATTAAACATGACTTTACATTACTCTGAGTATAATCTTATTCGCAGTTTCTGTAATTTAATCTAAAAAATAAATTGATATTGCTTTTATATCCTTCTTAATAACGTTATTTATATGATACCAGTAACAAATGTGAGAGGACACTTTCGCATTCTATATTCATACGACTTAAATCTATTCGAATATAGAAATATCGGATGACGAAAATTAATAAGCGAATTTTTATACCTCACTTCGTTCATCAAACCAATTTTAGATTGACCATTCATTATCGCAATCAAAAGGACAATACGAGTTCTATATACAAATGCTAATAACATTTTAACACACTTATCAAAATAATTGCTATTTTATGTATAATAATGCGCTCTGCCTGCGACCAGTTATCTGTACTTATCAGAAGAACTGATTGTATTTCATTCGATACATTATCAGTTTACTGAGAAAAAAAGCAGAAATGAAGATCGACTAAAATCAGCAGGTTTATCAAACAAAAATAACAACGAATGACATTATATGATCCAAAACTTTCTAATAACCACTCCAATTACTTCCAACTCCCCAAAAATGTTCACTTACTCTTCTACCACCCCTCCCCCGCCTTATCAAACTTTAAACCCCTACATCGCCACGACACTCCGCTGCAGCACCTCTACACCTGCACTCTAAAATTCCCATCTCCTTGACCTCCACTCTTCCACCTCTACACACACACCCGAAAATCCTGAATAAGAAACTTTCATCCGGCCGGAAAGGATCCAATCGTGCAGTGAGCCCCGGTGGCGCATCATCGTGCAATAATAAAGAGGCGCTCGCGAGAAACAATTGCCGCGCGCCGGAGAGTTGGACGAGAGCCATAGTGTCGGAAAATTGCCGGCGTGCGCACGTGCGCGTAGATCTCTCACTTGCTCGTGTCTTTATTGCTCCCCCGAGAAGCGCACAGGTGGATCTATGTATGGGTTATATGTACGTGAAGAGGGTCGGATGAAAATCGGTTTCTTCCTTTCGTACTTTGGGGAAGTGGCCGAGGACGAGGAAGAGGCTGGAAGTTACGCGATGGTTAATTGCGGTTGGGATTTCGGAATGGCTCGCGGATTAGTATAGCCCATTAAATGTGCTGGAGCCTTTGGAGGTCTGGTTACAGTCTGTGAAAGAAGTAAACCTAGATAGTAATAAATAAGAAATTTAACGGATATACAACTAAGTTTTAGTATCGTGTGGCGTAATCCAGAGGTTTTCGGTGAATTATAAAATATTCTTACACCCTTTAGATGACTATATACGCGTTTTTACATATATTTTCTGCGCATAAATGTAAATTTACGTAAGTTTTGAACGGGATTCATATATGAAATGCTTATGCAAATATTAATCTCGCGGCCGGGATTATTTCCGTCCTAAAAATATGTTAAACGTATATAACTATATGCTACCATATAGAAATGTTTATTCTTCGAATTAAAATGTTACCTTATTTTAAAGGATTTATATTTAACAGTTTCTCCAGACATTCCAACTAAAAACACAATTATATCATTCAACAATGTAAGCAAAATTTCCAGAAGTGTACCACACCCCCTCGAAATAGGAATTTCAGCGTGGAACACGAAATTTCTCCTCGACCTCATATAAAAGAGGCGGAAAAACGGGTCTGGGCCAGATCGATGCGCGAAAACCCATCCACAAAGGCATACCGTGATTCTCTTTCTCGCACACACATACACACATTCGTGCGAGGACGGCCGCCGCGCGTATTGACTTTGCAGCGAGCCGTTGAATGTTTAAATTTTTCGCATTCGCGTGCGCGGAGGCCGAATTATTTTCGCCCGGGCGCGTGGCGAGAAACTCCAGAGACGTCTTTTCCGAGACTCGAGAATGGGAGAGGATCGTTTGTGTTTTTTATCCGCGCGGTTCTTGTGCGTGCTTAGCAAAAATTAGGCGCTGATGCGGTTCGGAGGTATGTAGTGGGTGTAGCGAGTTTTTGAGGTCTGAATTTAATTTTCGCAGGGTATAGAGTGAAGGTTTTAATAATGTTTATAGGTCTGTGGTTTTGGAGTACACTTCGTGATGGGACAATGATTTTATTATTTTGAGTGGATCATTAGCGAATTAACGAATTAAAACATTTTTTTTTTGTTTTACGAGATAATGCAACTATATGCTTTTTATATTCCATTGAAAATCGAAAAATATTTTATATGTATGAACAATATTTTCGATACTATCAAGATCAAATTCGATTGCCCTTAAATATTGTTATTTGCAATTTTCGATATTTCAAGTGCTATTGTAAAGGAAATACAATGCATCGCATTTCGATGTACGTACGAGTATATACCTTATTTACGAGTACTTTTATATTTACTGTACATTCTTTCGAACTTCTTCGAAACGGCAATATCGCAGCAATTTCGACTTGTTTTTCTCTTATATAAATTCGGAATTCGTGTTCAATAGAACCGGCTTTTAATTAAACGAGTCCTCCAATCAGAATTATGCCCATTTCTGCGTTTGTCCAGGATTAGATCGATATTGTATTTTCACTTTGCTCAGCATACGTGAAATTATTAAACTGCTGTTCAGCTATGCGTATTATTTAGATATAATTGCACTAAATGCTATTGATATAATAGATGCGTTAGTTTATCTACAAACATTTATTGAAATAACAATAAACTGATGAATTCTTCCCATACCATATATTAGTTTGAAATGCACAACATTGGTATGATTTATTCCAAAGTTATAAGTACACACAATTAAATAGTTAAGCACAATACCACAGGTTTGCTTAATAATACACCACAACTAAAACTTTAAAATACCTTCGAATCCCCTCTCAACCACACAACAATCCACCCACGATTAAAAATATCCGCGACTCATCCCTAACCAATCTGCACTCCACTATACGTCTCATTCTAATCTGTAACATTCATGTCACCCCATAGGAACAAGGCGCAGATGCAGAAGGCAGAACGCCGACGAAGCAGCGGCATTCGGACGTCGAAGGCCCGGATCAAGAGCCTTGCGCCGCCCCTGGGCTTCGAGGCATATCAGCGACCGCACGGCGACGCGGTTGAGAGGCCGCTAGTGAAGCAACAACCGCGCATTGAGAAAGGTGAGGTCGATGCGATCGAGTGTAATCGATAAATCTCGCTTTTCCTTCGATAAGTGTTGAGAAAGGGTAAGGGATAGGGAGGTAAGAAAAGATAAAGCTTATACGTTTGTTGTGGGACTCTATACCTTTTATCTATTCTGTTCTATCACGTTTTTGGCGTTTAAGAGGCCATAATATTCTTGATAATGGGGTGTAGTAACAGTAAAAGTGCGATTTCGTTGTCAATCGTATCGTGAAAAGTTTCTGTTACAAACGTACTTTTACCCTAAAACAGATGAAATATTAAATGATGATTGCTATTGTCTTTGATGTTGCTAATACATCATTTCAATTGTCACAAAATACTCATGAACACCATTCAATATATTAAATTGATATTTAATATTTATTTTAGAGAAGAACATAAAATGATTCGGAATGAATACAAAATTTCAATTTTAATGAAATAAATGTTAAAGATTTTTAGAAATCTTTTTAAAATTTTTTCGGATTTCTGTAAAGAGCACAAATAATTAATCAAAGCTGTCTATGAATTGTTTACTATATGCTCAATAAACGGTAGATAATAAGGTTACCAAAACCATCATAATCATTAAAATCCATTCTCACAGTACGCAAATTCCTTCAACTCAACCATCCATGAAAACATCGTCGTTTGGACACGTCCCCGGCGTACCGAAATTAACCGCTTATTTGCTAACCAAACATACACACACACATAAGCCGGAACTGCAGACGCGCGAAAGTATCTCGAGAAAAGTCAAAGCCGATCGATCTGTCTCTCCTTCTCTTTCGTTCGCTCGTGCAGTATAGGGAAAGAAGGTCAGCCCGATGTGAGTGCGGAAACTCGCCCGTTGATCTTCCCCCGTAAACTTCAATATTGATGAAAGAGATAAGTGGAGTGGGAGAGAGAGAGAGGAAGAGCGCGTATACGGCCAAGTCGCCACCGCTGATCAAACATTCGGAGGCTTTTTAAACTTATCGGCGAACGCGCCCGCTCGTATAAGGGAAATTCGAATCGCGCCGATCGCTTCGCCGTGTTTACTCGCGTCTTCTTTAGTTTGCCATCTCGTCATTTTTTTAATATTGGCTTTTTAGAGGTGAGGGTGTGCGAATTTTTTTATGATACGTAAAAGTTTTGACGACTGATTTTTTTAATAACTGTAATATTTTTAGTAGAAGATATGAAGTTTTAGGTTCTCGAAAGTAAGATAGGCGATAAGCACTTTGGTCAATATTTCGGGTTCTTATTTAAACAGAGAATTATGTCTGAGATGCGAAGAATTCCAAATGTGTCGTTAAACATTTTTTCGGTATCTGTGAATCATCGAGATGTTGTAAAACAACCGTTTCCGAAATAATTACATTTTATTTAGAAGCTACGATCTACTAAAATTGATAAAACAATTTCAGGAAAAACTAAAAACGGATGGAAAAATAGTTTTAATTCGTTTGTCCTAAAATTGATTTAATAAATGTGTCTTATAAAATTTTATTCGAATACCTAAGTACTGTATACTTTTATGTTACTTCATAAAAATTTCGTATGAAAAGACGAAAACAACTTTTGCGGTAAATGTTAAACTAAAATGTATGAAATTTTAAAAGTTTACAAATTACATTTTCGATAGCGTATTGCAAATTTTTAATTCAAAAGCCTTTTTAAAACTCAGCAGGTTATTTGAATTCGGATAATAGAAAACGAGAAAAAGAAGATGACGTTAAAGCGATTTAAATAGCATGCAAAAACTTTATATGCGATTTTCCTAAAACGTATTTTCCAACTTGAAAGCATTTCGCGCAATAAAGTTTTTTTGTATAATCTTAAAACTTTCTTAATATATTTTTATGACTTTAAATCGTAAGATTTATATACGCAAAGATAAAATTTAAGGACTGTAATACTTTTAAGTGGATTTTTACTCTCAGTTCTATTCGTTGCTTGACTATACCGAGACTTAATAATTAAAAAGATCGTGATCCAAGATTGTTGAAAGAAAAATTTGTCTGAGAAAGACAAACATAAAAATTATAAAAAATATAAAAAAGTAATATTTATAAGGTAATTATTGGAAATATTTTTTCAAATCTAATTTATTTATTTATCTATGACAGCATTTGTATATTTAATATGTTTTTTTTCGGTTAATGAAACATTAAGATGGAATATACAAGGCCTGTAATCGAATAAATAAGTGTATTCTTACGAATAAAGCACGAGTGATTCTCGAATTGTAAATATATCTTTGAAAAAGAAACGATAATGAAATTCTACTTTATTATTATTGTACACAAATCTATGCATTGTTTCCAAAAAAACACATAATCAATCCCCATTTCTTATACTCTGCAGAACAGGACGACGGGGAAGAAGAAGAAGAAGTAGAAGAGGAACACGAGGAGCTCTTCGAACTGTGATAGAACCTCGGACGTCTTGGCTTGATTGGAAGCCGGAGGAGAATGCACGATCAGGGCGCGCAAGTTTGATTGTCAAAATCAAGGACTGCTGGAAGTGCTGGCTGCTGTTGTTTGCGACGAAGTGAATTCTGGTATGAATGAAGCGGTGTTGCGATAATGTTTGTCTTATTTGGTTTCAATGGATGTGGAATTCTATCCGGCTGGTGTTATTGAGAAACCATTGAAATTCAGGTCTCGATGTCAAGTGAAACAAAGTACTATTTGCGCCGTCAAATGTCATGAGAGTTTCAAATAGTTTCGTACCATATTTCTTTACAAATGTAGCATTAATATTGTATAAGTAATAAATTTCAAATATCAACAGACAGAGAAATTTTATAATTAAAAGTCCAAATTATTTGAAAAAAAAATACGTCGGATTTTCATTAAGATATCATATTGAAATGAAATTTGAAAAAGAATTAAACTTTGTAAATTAGAGGAACATTCGCCCAGTAAGCCAAAAGTATGTCACAATTAATCGTAATTTTTACGCGACGCTCTTTGTCTGAGGAGAGCAGATTTGTCGCAAATGAGCATGATGAATCTTTTTCTGCTTTTAAAACGTATGACCCACTTATGAGATTCCGGCATTCGTCATTCGTAATTTTTATCGGCAAATCACTTATTCAAACGGATCTCGAAAGCTCGCTTGAAATACTCGTGTTGCGTGTATTTATAACCCAAGCGGAAAAATCTCATTTTTCACGAGATCAAGATACATTAGGATTGTTTTAAAATTACGTTTTACTAAAATTAGTTTCTTCTCTTCGATATTGGTTGGAATAATCAATTATATTAAATGTCGTCATAAACGCAGATAATTTTACATTTAAATAACAAGCTTACTTTTAAATGAATAGGTTTTCTCGAGTTGGCGCAAGCTATAATGATTATTCAAATAATTAAATAATCTAATTAAAAAAGAATTTATCTTTCTTCTTTGCTCTCGTCC
>UXGD01002949.1:0-22851 GCA_900474315.1 Torymus auratus | reverse complement strand
TTAATAACCTTACAAAATGAAAAGCATATAATTTTAGATAAATTTTTTATATATAAAAATTTACCAAAGGAACTTTATTTCCATATTTATAAATACTAGCAAAATTCAAACGCGCTTCGCGCGTAATATGTTGTATTTGTGACTATGAACACTATTTTTCACTATAATTTAGTTTCATGGTCTGTTTCAATTAGTTTAAATGATAAGAGAATTAGATACATGTTTTAAGCAACAAATCAAATGATGTTTTTATTCTACTTTAATTATTTAGTAGTTCTATAAATACTTGAGTTTCAAAATTCAAATCCAGCACATTTTCAATCTAAACAATTCAAATATTCGCGCCTTTTTTGAAATAACCAATCAGATCTAGTCTTTGAATGAGCAACTACTTAATTCCGGCTATCAGTTTTTAAAGAGTGAATTATATTTGTAAAGTTTTTCTAAAGTAGAATCCTTTTGTAGAATATGACAAACGATATTTATCGTATATAACAAAGAGAATTGACTATTAGCGGAATCACAATAAGAGACGAAAATGTCAATTTCTTCAATTAGTTATTGATACTCCATTCAACAGTAAACCTTAAAATATATATTTTTTTATATGTAGATATTATATGCTTAGTATTATTTATAAAAAAAAAAATATTAAAAATTATACTATAATCCATTTCACCCATTCATCCCTATTCTAATACACGAAAATCTACAAAAGAAACGATCTTAGCCCCTGCAAGCCGGGCAACCAGCCGGGCCGGCATGACAACCGCGGTTGCTATCCTCCCAAGCGCTTCCTCGGACCATCTGATGCGCAAGCTTGTAGCCTCGGTCTCGTCGTTGATGCCGCCGCCGTTGCGCGACGGAGACGGACGATTTATTTGTTTCGCCGCGCTCGCGGCCCGAGGCTACTGCTGCTACTCTACCTACTACTACCTACTACTGCTCCCGCGCGACACCTAAATTTCCCGTGCGCGAAAAGTCGTCGCGCACATTAATCCGCGCGCGGTAGCAGCAGCAGTAGTAGTAACCGACCACCGCCGTCCGAATCTCTTTTTCGCGTTTCGCGCAACGTGTTATTATTATCGCGCCCGATCGAGGACGACGCCGTCGCCGTGTTTCGCGTAAAGTCGTAAAAGAGAGAGAGAGGATAAATAATAATAAAACATGACGAACGACGACGCGAGACCAAGCTCGCCGCTCTACGGCAGGATGCTCAAGTCGGACACCCTCAAGAAGCACCGCGAATGGGAGAAGCACATCAGTGAGTGTCTCTTATACGCCTATAAACACTGCGTCCTGTCATTCTATATATATAATACATATACCACACACGTGTACAACTGAACGCCTACACGTTTCATTTGCTAGATTTCGCGAGCGCGTGATGGTATAGTCTGGCGGATTTATATTTACAAAATTGATTCCCCGAGGGCTCTCACCGTGATTGATTCGACACGCGTGTACACACACAGGAGACCACCACATTTAACTAATTGCCGTGGCGTTAGAAACCGAGGAAAATTAATTGCCGTAATTAGATTGCTGTGTCGCCGGTCGCCGGGGGAAGATTATATCTGTCGCGCGGTCAACTGATTACTGCTTCAATCCAGCGGTATCATTCAACATTTCATTACACACATCAAAAAATTCTGAACGCTTTGTTTAACGCTCTTCCAGTTTTTCATCACAAAATTATATATTTTTTTCAATATTTCTCGGCGAACCAATACGATGGATGACGAAAAGCCAGATTATAACGTGTTCAGTGTAATATAACTTTGATTCAACAACACCTTCTAATATAATCTTCTGCCACACGACGCCGCCTATGTCTTCGTCATATAACCGCATCTCATTATATCACACGCCTCGAACTGTCACACAAATCCGAACCTTCTCTCGACGCGCACAAAACCGCGACCTCCAAACTTTCGTAACGCGTAGCCGCCGCCGCCGTGTGCGTCTAAAATTAACCTCCAACCCCTTCAAAGAGTCGAACGGGAAAATTCATCCGCACGGCGATCCAATTGCCTATAGCGATTTTAATCCCATCTCGCGCTCTCGGGAACCCATTCACCGCGCAGCCGTCGCTGAACGAGTGAGCTGCTGATCTGCGCGCGATCGCGCGGCGCCCGTTACGTAACCGCACGCGGGGGAAGGGAGAGAGGTGCTTTATTCGTTATAACGCGAGTTTTGCAAGAGATTCGACGCGCGGTTATATTTAAGAACCACGCCTATGACTATGCGTGCGGCCGTGGCCGAGCGGCGCGCGCCCTACAATTTTTTTTTTCTTCGACGATGACGGCCTGGGTCCGGCTTTGTTTATCAATGATGCCCGATTGAGTGGGTGGGTTAATGAGCCGAGTGTAACGGTGATTTATTTAATTATGGTTCGCCGCTCCGCTGGCTGATGATGAGTTGGACGGTCGTGTTATATTGTTTCTATTTAGTGTGTTGAGAATTGTTGTATATACCTATACGATTGCAATGGCATAGTCCTTTCAAGTTTGTTTATTATAGTTTATCGTTTGTGTACAAAATTTTTAGGATATGATGTTTATCAAATTGGTTGATTTTTTACTATTTAAAAATTATAACGACGTAATTTTTTATTTATTCATTTAAAAGGCAATAATTGAAATAATATAGCAAGTTATCAAACCCGTTCAATTTGTTTTTTTTTTATACATGCAGATAAACAAATATTGGGCACATCTTTTTGATACATTATCATTAATCGATGCTTTTATAAATTTAGATCATTATGAATTGATATCAGAAATATCTAACCGTATCAGAGACTAATGGAACTTTTGTATCAGAAAATATTATATTTAAATTTTTTTATTGCTATATTTTTAGAGTGTTGACTTTTTCTCAAGACCAAATTTATTATTTTCTAAGTCTATACGTTAATTAATCCTATTAATTGTACATCGTTTGGTTTGAGCAATTATTACACACTAAATTTTCCTTTAAAGTTATATAATATTGGATGTTATTATTTTTATTAGTATTACTTTAAGATTATAACTTATGTGACCATTATTAATCACGACAATATATTTTTAAAATATGACTTAACTGTGAAATATATGTATAATAAAATAGGTATATAAAAATCTTCGACATTTGCTTTATTCATTTTTGCGTCTGAAGTGAATAATTACGCTATAAAAAGGAAAACTCAAGTCGTTAGCCAATTCACGTAAGAAAGTAAGCGAAACATTGTTGTTAATATTTATTGTTTCAACTAAATTATCGTCTGAAAAAGATGTTCTAGTTATCCGAGATTCTAATTTCTCATTCATCATTTTCTACGTCAATTAAATTTACCAAATTACATTTTCACATAATAGAATTAATTTACTTTTTGGCTCTTAGGTGTTACTATAAATAATTAGACTTTGCCTAAGTAACTGATCATTTTAATTACAATGTAATGTGATGATTAATTTAGTAATGTGATTTTTTAACGAGCCAATTGGCGGCATTCGAGTAAATAAAATTATTTGTATATAGTGTTATGACAACTTGAAGAAGTGAGAATAAAATACAACGCAATACTCCACTACGAATTGTGAAATAACTATTATTTTGAGGATTCCTCGTAAAACGTTACAAATAATTCCTAAATAATTTATTTGAGTTATGCGATCAGTTTATAATCGCAAACTGTTATATTTGTTAAATTAGAAATAGCACGACGACCTTTTAATACATTTTCCAAACCTTTAAATTTATTAATATTTTCACTTTAAAGGTAATAAAATAAGTAAATTACGGCCGTGAAATTAACATATTCTGATTTTTCTTAACGTAGGTTGTATTTCACTCTACCTTCACCCGGAAATAACGAAAATCTACGCAACTATTTCAAGGTTAACCAAGCGCTCATCTCACGTACTAAATTTACTGTGCTTGTAATACGATGCTTGTTTGATTTATCCTCTTGTAAACATACTTAAGTAATTGGAATATTTTAGCAACTTTAGCAGATGTTATAATTTTGTTTAATAAGCAACTTAATTAAAAAATTGACTAAACTGATAGATGGAGTACGAATAATAAAATACTTACATATTGTATTGCCATTATAAAAAAAGTAATTTTAATTTAAATTTGTAGTCACTTAAGAGAAATTTCGGAATGATCTCTTTGTTTTCCTTATGGGAATATTAAAAAGATAGCTAATCAATATTTTTAAGTTACAATGTAAATACCAAACGAAATTATGACCCTGTAGTTGATGAGCACCGACATGCGAGCATAAATATAAAGCAACATTAAAAGAGCAGTAGTTATCCTGTTCATTATCTCCAATGGCCTGTGTGTACTTCTGATGCAATTCAGAGTCCTTCGAAAAAACCGCTGTCAATATATTGGCACGTGGCTGTGGCAAACTTTTTATATTTATTTTTAATTGTAATAATTTTATTTAATTGAAAAATATTAAATCCATTGTAAAAAAAAGAACGAAAAGTTTTTACATTTTGACTGTAAAACCAAAGAAAATCAATAATTAGCTAAAATAAGTTAGAACCAAAATCGGTCAAAGCGTTCTCAAGATATCGTCTGCAATACTATTTTCGCAAAATCGTCGTATTTTAGTATGGAATGCCTTAAAAAATATTTTTGACTATTCTTTGTTTTTGTTTCGTCTCAAAAACTTTGTTTACCGTTCCAAAGCTTCCCGTATAATGAATCAAAAGCAACGGAATTTTTTCACGCAAGACCTGAATTCTTTACACTCGCAATAATTTGTATTTTACTTTAATCTTTTTTAACAAATGTTCTTTAACGATTATTATCTTTAACCACCTTTTAAAAAGTCCGCTCGGCAATTTATTAATATATCTCTTTTTGATTTTTCAGACGCCTTGCTGGCGGACCTGCAGAACACAGTGTCCCCGGACACGAGCCTGGTGAGCGGCGGCAGTACTCCTGGCTACGGCTCTCTGAACGGGACGCGCTCGCATGCACCAGCCGCCTCGTACAAGACCTACGAGAACCGTAGCACACCGCCACTGCAGTCCCAATCGGTGAGTTTGCAAGAACAATGCACTCGCAGCGATTTTCAATTAGGTCTGGTCTAGAGAGACCCAGTTTTCATTGGCGACGGTGACCTTTATTCTTCACGACCGTCAAGCGATTAGACACCTTTGTTGCGATTGCTGCTGTACATCCTTAATGTACTGGATTAGATTGTCATTGTTAGAATGGAATTACTTTTTAATATCAGTAGGAGTGCTTAAATGCAGTAAGAGTTGAATGAAACCAAATAATTACTAGATAAGTACATCGGTTGAAAAAGATTTTTCTTCCAAAGTTACTATTTTCTTTATATTCAGCTTTAATAAAAGCTTTATTATAAGTTTTAGCGAAAGTATACTAAATTTTAGTATAACTATAGTAATTTTTGCATATAGTAATTTCATATAGTAATTGCATGTAGTATATATACATAATATACGATTGTCCCCTCGTTGATAAAGAAATTATTAATTTTTAAAAGAATCAGTTTTTTTCGTGTATATTTCAATTGTGCAAAACTAAAGTAATTTAGATTTTATACATTTATTATAGAAATAATGACCGAAGTTTAAAATAGTGCTAAGAATTAGTAACTTCAACTCAAGGTGGCGTCTTCTTTGTTTTCGGAAATTTCTGAAATTTTAATTTTCTATAGGAGACTACGCTCATACCTCATATTAAGGTTGTATTGGCCGTAAGATCCCTGCCATAAGTTAGTTTTTCACTTTAAAACTACGATAATTTCGTCACTTTTCGTTCCATGAATTTTTAAGGATGTCCTTGAAATTTTAACTCAAAAACTTTGTAGACTGATAGATAATAATTACATTACGGAAAGTAAACGAATTTGGATAAATCGTTAATCGTCGTAAAGCTGGCTCTACATCGTGTGCCTCGTGGAAGCGGATATATCCGCTTCCACGGTCCATGATTTATGCAGACCAATAGATGTCGAACAACGATTTTTTTAGCAGAGCACACGGCTCACGGCACACGATGTAGAACCAGCTTAATAATCGAGTTATAACGAATTACTGCTATCCGGCCGGTACGGTAGGTCGTATAAGAGGTTGATTTCTACACTTCCTTAACATGTTAGTTATAAAATATGGTTTATTTTCTACCAGGGTAAGGGCTTATTATTGTTAATATAAAACTGCAGGACACTTTTGGAAATAATTGATGACTACAGTAACTTAATTTCTAATCTTACTTTAAAAAAGAAAATTAAGTGTTGTTCATTTTCTGTACAGTAGTAAAGATTGCAAAGCAAACACTTATGTTTTTGCGAAAAAAATTAAATAAGCGACTGTTTATACATTTCACTGATATCAATATAGTTGACCTGGATCAATGGAATCTAAAAAAAGTATCCGAGCCAATGGCAAACTATTTTTTTAGATATCTTAATCCGAAATCTAAATTTATATTTATTTGTGCGACTGATTTAGTTTCATGAAATATCGATGATTAATTTTAGAAAATGATATAATAATGCTATAATGATAAATTCAAATGAGATATCTAGATACAGAATAGAGTAACATTATAGTTGCACGATAGTAGACCGCATTATAAATATTTTTTTAAATTAAGACGTTTTAAAAACAGTATAAGAGACAAAAATGTTGATTTATTTTTCGATGCTGTTCCATTGTTTTTACTACTGTATCTACGTGAATCTAACTTTGGTTAATGAAATTGTTGAAGATAAACGATTATGGAATTGAATTTTTTTTTATAGTTAATAAATTATCTTGAGACTGAAAATTTGTTTTTCTAATCTTTTTCGATGAAAAATTAAAACAAGGTAACTTTATATTGAAAAGCTTTATAAGGGTGCTAGGCAGACAATTTTGATTTAAAAAATACAACTTTTTATATTTATTCCTGCAGAAGAAAATGACATATAGTTTTATTTTGATTACAATAAAAGTGACGTCATTTCCACGCAAATACAATAATTATATAATATTAACGATTTATTTATAGATATAAGAAGTAACATTTAACTATCAGTAATAGCTTCATAGAAAAGCTGTGTATTTTGGCTGTTCATACCTCACACGTGCGAGAGTTAATCAGCCGCAACGTTTCCCACGCCAGCATCAGCATCTCATGCACTATTCGATTCTAAAACAATCCATACGATAGAGCGATAGGTATATATTTTTTCCGCTCCCGAAAGAAATGGCCCGCGATATGAAAATAGTGCCAAAGTCAACAACGTCGTTTCGCCCGCGCTCTGTCGCGTTTAATCTCGCCGCGGCCATTCTTTCTAACGAAATTGCACGAAAGCGTCGACATCGCGAATCCAGCCATAAATTTCGCGTACCGCTTGATGACCTTCGCATGTAACTATATAAACCACGCGATAGGCCTCGCCGCAGCGTGCGCTGCTAGTCCGGAGCTTTCGTATTTTTACAGATGAGACTATACGCGCGTGCGGGGCTATTTTAGCATGCGAACGTTCGCTCGCGCGTGTCGTGCGCACGCCCCCGTGCGCGGTCCGCGCAACCCTAATACTATTGGCTTGTGGCGATTTTTCGCGCAGCTCGCCGAGTTTCCCTGCCCGTGGCAACTTTTCGAGAAAGAAGTGTATATTACCTTGCCTAGCGCTGTTGCCCACACGCGCGAGTTGCGTTTGACGGCACTTTGGAACGGATCTTTGATAGTTAAGTTAGGGACGGCGAGTGTCGCAAATGATGCGTCGGCCAAAACAAAACGAGCTTCTGAGAAGAAGGCGTTTCGTACGACGGGTTAAGCAAGCGGAAATGCTGCGATGTTTTACAACGTGTTGTTGAGCATTTATGCCTTTGCTAAAAGCATTTGCGGTGTTAATCGATAAACATAGGTTTACGTTAGAACATAATATTATTATTTTAGAGTTCTGTAGCTAAATAATTTGATGATGTCTTTTCATATCATAGGTATAATACGTGAAAGGAGAAATGTCAAATATAACTTTAGTAACATTATTAAACTATTGTTTACAATCTGATGAAAAATTTTGTTTGTCTGAATCATCCTCAGATATATGGCAGGAAAAATTTGACATAAAAAGTTTATCTCTTTCTGTGTCAAATAATTGGGAACATGCCAAGTTAAGGTGTTAACTGTTGAATAGTCAATTTAAAGTTTATTAATCTTATCGTCTATAAAGAATACGGAAAATATAGTTTAATTGGCATATTGAATAAGTATATTTTGTTCTATTAAATTTAGTTAAGGAGTTCGTGAGCTAATAGTTTTTTTTTATAAAAACACATTATTATATTGTCACAGTGATGTATTTTTATTTATGTGTAGAAATATTGTTTTAAATTCCTCTGCAGTAATTATACTATAGCGAAAAAATTATGTAGATCATGTTATCAACAGATGATTAAACAAAATTTTAAAATTGATTTTCTTTTCTTAAGAATATTGGTTTACATAGTTCTTACTGATTTAACGCAAAACCTCTTGCAGCTTCGAATTGAGATCTATATATTCAATATAATTGTTAATCTATTTTTAATAAGCTATTTAAAATATATATGTTAAAATATATATACTACATTAATCATATTGCATTAAATGATTATTTATATATAATATTTCGAAATTTTGTATAATAATAAGAAGCTATTTAATATTTCTAGTATTTCGTAGTAAAGTTTTAAAAATAAAATATATTTTCCTACATTGAATTTTATCATACTGTCAAATATAAGGAGAATTAAAAATACTTGATAAATAATATGACCATCTTTTAATCGTTAATGTTTAACTCATGGCATGAAAATAAATATTATACAATCGTGCCAAAAAGGTCAAGATCAAAGTGAAGTTTCGGAGAAGTCCGACAGTTTATATTTTATAAAATTGTTTAGCAGAACATAATTGATGCATTTTAAATCCATCAATTAATAATAAAAATATTATTAATAAATAGATTAATCTGTAATGATCTAAGAGTAAAATTTATAAGCCATGAGAGTATTTTCGATATGCCATAATTAGTTATAATTAATATCAATGTAAATATTTGATAATTTGATTAAAAATAGTTACATAGACATTCGATGGCCTGGAAAAACAATTTATAGATATAATTCTTTAAAATAAGTTGGTACTTTCTGTCTTTTCTTTTTAAGCGCAAGAAATAAAGTAATAATTATTATTTACCAGAGTACAGTTTCAGAAAAATACCACGTAGAAATTTAATCATTCATTCTATATGCATAACATACTCGAAAGGGCGTACTATAAATTCGTGCAAATAAATTAAAATTTATTCAAATTCGTGAAATATTTTTAAGATCTTTACCATACCAAATTATGATAGCCTATTATTTTAACACTAATATTGTCCAGAATCTAGTGAAACTTTTACTTCAAAATAACATTACCTCCATGCAACCGTAGAAAATACCACACTTCTCGTAAACGAACAATTAAAAAAAATGTCCGTTAAACGTTTCAAGGCTATCGACATTTCAGCCACGTCGAGTTTCGCAAAGTGAGGTAATTGGAAAACTGCGCGTAATATTGGCGCGTAGCGATCGCATTCGATCTTGGAAGCCGAACGCTCGTTCCGTCGATCGCCATTAGACTACGTGTTTCTAAAAATATACGTCGACGAGAGGAAGACAAGACTCGCGGCATCAGCCCGCGAGGGGGCGGGGAACTCGAAATTTTTCGAAATTCGCGGGAGAGGAACGCAATGGGCCGTCGCGGCCAATTTTCTCGTTCTCGTCGCGTGATTAATTACACGAGACTAACTGACACCCGTTTGGACGTGGATGCACATTTACATGTCGTAGTGTTGATCATCGGCGAAAGGGAAGAACCGGCGCGCGTTTCGGAAGAAGTCACACGTGTGTTTTCGATGTTGGGTAAGCACGCATACAGCCATTAGGATTTTGAATTTCGTATTTGAAAAAGAAAGGGGAGAGCTAAATTGTGCATTCAAATATGTTTTTCATTCAGCTATGATTTATCCTGTCATCTCTGTGCAATTAACGGGTATAGGTTCATTTGGCTATCTCAAGATCTGATGATATGAGTTATTGGTCTATAATGAACGATTAAGGATTCTGTATATGAAAGATCTATCTTTACTTCCGACCATATATATTTTCAGACTGGCTATTGAAAATTATTAAAATAAATTATGCAATTTCTAAAATAAAAATTTATTCAAAAAATGAATCTTTGATTATTCAAAATAGTAATCTTATCTAACATTATGATAACAGAATAAATGATATCTCTATACCTAATTGTCACTTGGGGATTATTACGGGTGGATGCCCTCAATCAATACACTCTAAATATCGACACATGTAAACTTGTTTTCAAGCAAAATTGTATAAATTTTCCATGAAGGATTTGCTTTTCTTATTGTCGTTTTCAAAAGTGTCTACTACTTATATTTAGAAAGCCTTCATCTATATTTTCTTAAGTTACGAGTATCAACTGCGAAAAGAAATAAAAATCGAGCTCGTTAAAATGTTGATTCATGAAGTTACACATAGATATCCGTGTTTTTCGCGGGCCATTATATGTCCTTTATAATTTATTACTATTATACGTTTATAATTCTCTTTAAAGTTTTATCGGCATACACGTAAAAAGTGCTTAAAATTATTATTCAGTTAGATTTTCAATTTGCTAATAAAAAAATCAAAATTAATTATAAACAATAAAATTTACTAAGCAAATGACTGAAAATAAATTAAAATCAATTTTTTCATTGATTACAGCCCACGTATCAAAATCGAGAGGCGATCGAGGAAGCAGCAGCCCGATCTGGAGGCGGTGGCATCGTCGGCGGTGGCGGTGGCCACTATAATCAAAGTGGGACAGGGGCGAAAATGCCGTCCCTGAATAACAATCTCTCTGAACTGGACACCCTCTTACAAGATTTGAGCAACGCGCGCTATAATTCTCACGCTCCGGACAGAGGTAATTATTTATTTAGCTAATTCTCGTCGAAAAAATCCCTCTCGAAAGGCAATTTTTCTTAACAGAAGTTGCCATCTCATAGAAATATTCAAAATGAAATATTTGAAGAATTCATTATAAATTTTCTTATGCAAATAGATGCCATTTTTTATTAAAAGTTTTACGTTTATTTTAGTTGTAAATTGTAAAACTTTATTAATCAATTAATAAAAAAAAATAAATAAATAAAAAAATCTGTTTCAATTTTATAACTTGTTCAAGTGACATATGCAAAATCTATTATGCATTATTTTACTCAATAAATAAAAAAACTAGTGGTTTTCCGTATCAGTTTTTTAATAGAATATGTATTTTCGGCTAAGTGCTTATGCCAAAAATAAACGTGCACAACAAGAAAGAATCTTATAACGGAAACACAAAAATATGAAATGTTGAAATCCGAGAATCAAATTTAAAAAGTCAAAGTTGAATAAACATTTGTACAATGCCTTTAAATGCTTGTTAAGCATAGAAAATATTGACTTCTGTCTTGCAAATTTAAGGGAAAAATTTATGAAACTATGTAATTTTGGTCATTTCTCATCTTACCATTGTTTTTAATTTCAAAATAAAAAAATTTCTTTATTGAAATTACAAGCTTGATTAAAATAATATTATATTAACAGTTATTTGAAATGGTATTTAAATACAATTTTAGTTACTATTATTATAACTATTGTTTGACAAAGAATCTGTGTAAGTAAATTAGACTGAACGAAAATAACGGTAATAGAATAAATTTAAACAATTACCTCCAAGCTCCTCTATTTAAGTAAGTTGAACTTGATTACCAAACATTCATCGTACAACGGTTATATCATTGTTTAAATTAGAACATTTTACTCGTTAACGATGGGTAAGAATAGAAACAATATTATTTATAGACTGATATATTTAGAACTATTTTTATTTTATAAACAATCGTATGCGGTAACGAATTGTTCTCTGTGATATAGTTTAGAACGTTTTAAAACTCGGTGAAGATAGTATGCGTAATTGTCTTATATCTGAGGATCCGTTGAGTCTGTTTAACTGTTATGTTGTCAACATGTTACCACTAACTATGACAGCGTCCGGAATCCGGATCACGAATCCGAATTACAGATCCGGCTTAAACTTTGGAATATGTTTTTGTATGTAGAAATATAAAAAAGTAACAATGATACACCCTAACGTTTCGAAAAGTCAAGTTCTGGATATTTTTAGTTTTATTTTGAAAATATCTTAAAAAGCCACTCTTTCAAACGGTAACCATGCAATCTTTTTAGTTAGTTTAGTTATTTCGAAAAATACTCTATCTCTCCACTTTTTGGTTCAAAAAGTGACATTCTGAAGTGTTGCTAAGTAAATTCGCACGATCTGAAGTTGCAAGCTCTCTTTGTTAATATTAAAATTTAATGCAAAGATTTTAAGATTACCATACCATTCTATAAAATAGAAGAAATAAATTGAAAAATACACTTCCTCTATGTCTTGTAACTAGCCATTTCTCATGGCTATTCAGTGCTTATTGCTAATGTTTTAGTGGATGAATTTCTATCAGGATAAAGATTTTTATATTATTTATTATCTTATGTTCTCACACCACAGTCTCAATTTCGATTATTCATTAATAATGATTCACACTGATGCTATAAAAAAAAACTTCTATTGGATCAAGTATATGCGTTACGATCTTTTTTAATTTTTGCAATACCTCGCAAGCTAAATGACGGAGTAGGTACTGCACATCTACATAACGATACGCATAAAATCATTGCGATTACAGTCGTACAAGGCGCTTTGTCGAGTTATAACTTTGGCAAATTTACTTCAATTTATGAATTTCAAAGTATTTTGGAAATTGTCTTGGATTATCTATATGCAATGTGCAATAATATCCCAGACTTATTAATGATTAATAAAAGTTTGGTTCAACGTTTAATATTAATGCCGGTTAAAATATATGTTGAAACGTAACGAGACTTATAATAGATTTGTTTTTTCATTTAAATAAAAATTAAGATTTTTTAAAATCGAGCCACCTTTCTATACATACATATTTAGAACAAAATTATAAAAGACGCGCCAAAAGCATGAATAATTTTCCCACCAATTAATAGTTAGAAAAACAAAATTACCGAGTAATCTTCTAAATTCTTTTTTATTTATAATAGTTTCCATTCGTATTACATTAGTATAAATTTAAGGTAAGGTTCACCTACTTTGTTTTTAGATAGAACTTTAACAACTACCTTATAAAAACCTATTATACTAAACACTTCTATAATGAGTGGAGACTTTAGTAATTTTTAAATATGAAATCATAAAAGGGAGAGTTCCATACAGAGGTTATGTCTTCAACAACTACATTTTTTGTGATTTTTCGCGATTTTCAAATTTGTAACGCATCACACTATCGATTTTAACGATCTTAACGAGCTTAAATTAAATTGAAGCTCGCTTCTTCCACTTCAATTTTATTTTGATATATGTAAACATATTTATTTCCAAGTATGAATATTACATTCGTTACATTGATCTCCTTTTTCTTACATGGCAATCACGTGTATTTAAATTGCTGAAATTTTACATTTTAACATTTTATACTACTAATACTAGACTTCTTCTAATTCTTTCGACATTTTACAAACTTAAAAACTATTCTACAACTAATTCTGATCTACTTTGTACTTTGCGTCTCCTCAGTTATCAATTTGGCTAGCTTCTCAAATTTACTGCAGCATTCGCACAACTTATTGGATCTAGTTTTAAAATATTCCTCAGTCGCTTTCCCATCTCAATCACCGTGCCCTGTAGGTATATATTTCAATAGTTTACCTCTGCCACCCATTCTTTCTTTATTTCGCTCTTAGCTACTTCGCATACCTAAATTTGTTCTATTGATTCCAGAAATGTTTCGCATACCATATACAATCTACGTTGTTAAAATCTTTACTGAAAGAGTTTCCTTGGCCCTCACATATGATTTTCGCACTTCTATATGCAATTTTTTTCCCACGTTAAATTTTTATAAGAAAAATGAATCTGCGCTTAAAACAGTGCCACAAGACTGTTATCGTTGTTTGTATACGGAACGAGAACAAATTTATTGCATCGCCAATAATGCCGTCTGTGTGTAGTGCGCAGGATATTTTTCTACATCAACATCAAAATTTATGTTGAATACATTATCCATTTATTTTATGACGCTGTTGATCGTGCTTACATACACAATTTTTCCAAAAACATATGTTTTAGATTCAGCTTCACTTTAAACAAGTGTTGAAAAAACTTAAAAAAATAAATAAAGAAATAAATAAAACTAGACTAAAAAATACCTTCTTCTGGTTTTGTTTAGGATTAGAGAATGATATCCCTTTTTAATTTTATGATAAAAGCTAAGCAAAGAAATGCATCAAAATAAGTTTATTAATCGATGGTAAATATTATCTGAGATATTATTGAGAAAAAAAATAAAGAATAAACTTCGCTTCATTACAACAAATTAATTCAGTAGAAGCTGAGATCTAGACGCGCGCGCGCGCTCACGCGTACATCACCCGATACACACACATGCATGTAGATATTTTTCAAAACTATGTATTTCGATTTGAAATGACTCAAAATTATTCATATATTTTTAACAAAACTTTTATAAAATTTTTACTATTACAAAGCCTTCTCTAGGAAGACATACAAGTGAAACTTTACGAAATAAATTTATTCAGTTCTTTATTCTTTTTATTATTGATATACTTATTATTGTTATTATTAAATACTAGACCTAATCCTATTTATATTTATTAGAAGTAAGATACAACTTTTTATATATATGTACAATCATTTACATCTATAAAAAAAATCCAGCCCAAATTCGTAAAATTACCAAGAAACGACAAAAATCTCCATCATATCGAATATCTATCTCTGCAATCTACGCATTCCGCTCAAAATCTGGCATTTGTTCGATCTCGCGACAGATCAGTGCGGAGTATACGTTAATAAATTATTAGCCCGCGCGCGCGTTCGCAATGGCTGCTTAATTGAAATTTCCCGCGCTCGTGTGTGTCGCGTATGCGCGCACAATAATCGTCAACGCGCCCGCGGCTCTGACCTTCTCGCGCTGCGCGAACGCACGCGTAAGTATATAATCGCGAGAGTGAACTGCCCAAAAGCCAAACTGGCCGATGGCCAAGCGCGGGAGCCGTGGGGCGTCTCGGGGCTAATGTAACGGGCTCGCGTCATCTCGTCGATTTAGGCTGCCCTGATTGAGTTCGCGCGCGAGCCGATCTTTGATTCTTCTGGAGGCTGCAAATACGATATCGTGCTGTTGTAAGCTTTCGTGGTCCCTTAGAGACTACCATAGCTATTGACAAACCCCATGTCACGTATAAGACTTCGCCCGGATGACTTGACTTTTGTACAATAATAATTGTTATGCCCTGGAAGTTTTGTGTTTGACTCAGTATATAGTTGTTATTACTGAGTGTTTCCCCCAAAATTTGTTTTCTTTTACTTTAATCATTCTTTTGTGAAATATTGGTTGGCATCTTCAAGAGCTTACTATTGGATAATTAATCAGTGACTGTTTTTTGTCCATTTTCCAATATTTTTTAAAACCATTACAAGGCCATTTTCCAGTGTTCGAAATTTTTCTCGTTTATCTTATAATTTGAAGAACGAGAAAAAGAATTTTTTCAGGGTTGTGGCTCTAAATTTTTTAATTTTTTGAACAAATTGTAGATTTGTTCATATACTTAGTGATTTCAAATTGGCATTATTCAAACTATAAGTCGCTATTGATATTACAAAAAAATTGGTTTATTATTGAAAATTGTATTTGCGTTGTCGAATATAATTACATACTTCCTAGTTACAAAGTATTTGTATATATCACTAATTGTTAAACAGTTACGTGACTCATATTGATTGGCACGACAAGGAGTAATATTTTTTAAACTTAATATAGACTGTAGTCTAAATAAACAGAAAATTTCATTGGTGTATGTTATTTACTTACCAATTATTTTGTAAAAAAGTATTCAAATAAAGTTAATAAAGTAAGCTAAAGTTTCTTTTGTATTCAGTAAATTTTTAAATTTATGCAAATTTTTAAAATCACTTTTATGCTCCCTGTATCGAAAAATATCGTTCGATACACGTACAAAAGATATAACACTACACTCGCCTAATTGTCTGCCTTGCTTCGTTCGGGCGACAAACTTCATGCTCCATGCTAGAATCAACACTTTCGCACCTGTATCGAAAACTACTATTTCAATGTAATAACTATGGTAGAAATCATCAAATTGATAGGTGAAATGACTAATTAATCATTTACGATGACACACTTTTTCCTTTATTATAATATAAATAGAAAGGCATGGCTTTTAGTCTAAGAAATGTTGGAATAACGTATAGGAAATAGTTTTATTTTTCGATGATTGGAAAATACGTTTAACAGTGTACTTTGTTTCTAACATAGAATCAATATAAAAAAAATTTAATAGATAGATTTCGTTTTAGAGGGAACAAATAATTTTAAAATAATACAATTATCCATTTGTTATACCGATCTAACGTTGCAATTTCTGTTTTGAAATTGATGGAATGGAACAAAAAATTTAAAATCAACTTCCATATGACAATTTTAATAACAATCGATAAACTATCTAAAAATGGAAAACAAAAGAATTAGATTTAATAAATTTTTTAAATTTAATCTTAATATTTTGCTAACTACTAGTTATTACAAATAATCTAAAAGTAATAACTAGAAGTAAGCAAAATATTTTAAGTAAATTAAAAAATTTATTAAATCTAATTCTTTTCTTTCCAATATTTAGGTAATTTATCGATTGTTATTGTAAAAATTCGAGGTATTTTATTTAATTTTAAGTTTTAGTTTTAAACCTATATGTGCCAGCTTATATTGGTTATGTCTATACTTCTATATATAGGATTCACTAATGTAAACATTACTTATAATAAATAAAGAAAATAAAAAATATTTAATGAGAGAAAGAACGTCGTCATTCACGAAATCACCATTTTGACGTGTTTCAGAAATTCGAACGATGAACGGTGGATCTACGAGCCCGATGCTGCGTTCCACGAGCAGCCTGTCGGCGAATCGGCCGACCGTCGACTCCCTACTCGAGGAGCTGAGCACGGGTATGCCGAACGGGTAAGTGGCGGCCGACCGACTCGGCCTTTTACTACTTAACGTGTGTGGCACTTTAATGCTCATGTGCAAAGGTCGAGCCGCTCTCTATAAGCGATAAGCGGGATTAGCGAGGCCGCATCTTTTTTTTTGTTGCACTGATAATGCCTGTTGTAAAAGCGATGATCGGTAGTTGATTTACTCGGTTTGCTCTTGGATTTCCGGGGATACCGGGTAAAGTGGATTTGAGGAGAATGATTCATTGGAACGGAACTTGCCGCAATAGGATTTATGCACACATACGTCGGACTTCATAATTAGATAACATTTTTGAAGTTGACAAGTTAATATCATGTTTTTTAGTAATGAAAAAATTGCGTGTAATGAACGTATAATATGAGTGCCATTGTAATATTTTTAGTCTGGCGTTGGTAATTTTAGGTTTCGAGCTAGAATTTTACGCGATTCTTTTGTCCATCAATGATTAGCGATTTAAGTAACTGCTATTTACTGTGGAAATAGCCTTTTTTCCTACAGTAAAAATAACTTAAATTTCAAGGTCACTTAAATATCAGATAAAATTGAAAAAATATAAGTTCTTTTTACTATAATGAAAATAAATCGTAAATCCCACCTTTTTATAATTTAATCTTACTAATTGCATTGTTAAATTATAAGTTTCCATATGCAACTGCCGATCAATGCCATACTAAATATTGTACTATTGTTGTGTTTTTTTATCTATATAGTGTTTGATTTGTGCATATAAATGATTCATATTTTTCTCTTGAAATAAAACAAAAACACAATCTTCATTTGATATGTCCTACAAAAAGAAACGAAGCGACGCGCGAAAACGTTCGAATTCTCACGCGATCTCCGTACAGGGACTATCCTTCGGAGGGCCGGGTGCAGGTGACGATCGAGGAGACATCAACGGAGGTACAACCCGCCGATGGCTACTATCCGCAGCACGCTGGCTCGCTCGGTCGGACGCACGACGTCCAGCGCAGCTACGTCGTCACGAGCAACGGCCACACAGCCAGCAACGCGACCAAGGAGCTCGACGACCTCATGGCCTCCCTCTCCGAATTCAAGGTGAGCATCGACGCCGTTCACCGAAGTTTCTTTTCGATGACGGAAATTGTATAGGGCGGATTTTCGGGTCCCGGAATAGAGAGTTATTATATCCCCGTGAAATATTGCCGATACCTTGAGGTGTTATATATATATAATATATGTGTGCAGTCTCGAGCTATCGGCGAATCGATGCTTTGTGGAGGCGAAGCGATACCGGTCGATAAGATAGTCGTTAAACTTTTTTTTTTTCAAGTAATGTCTTTACTGAGTTTTTATCCTTTTTATTTTGATTGATGATAGAATTTCACGAAGAACATAATACTGATAATTTAAAAAAAGAAATCAGTATAGTCTATAGTAATGGTTTGACATTGTTTTATTAATGTTACAAGTAAATTATCCGTAGTAGGTTTACAGTAACCTTGACTTCATTTCTACAAGTAAAAACATGAATAAGTAATTATGAAAAAGCTCAAGTTACACGAATAGGCTAGACTTCATAATTGAATACGAAAACCAATATTAAATTAAAAAACTATTAACTGTGTAAGAAACTACACGTTCGACAAACGTTTAGCATAAACAAAATTAGCTTTGAATCGGAAGAAAATTAGCTAACATTTAAAAGATGATGATCAATTTTTCAATGTCGAACATCAATTACTTAATAGCGATGAAGAATTTTGAAAGTTAAAGAAACAGACGAGGAAAAGAACTCAAATAATGAACTAAAAAAAAAGATTGGAATCTAAGAAAAAGAAACATATGAATAACACTCTGTTTTGATTAACATCTATTTATAATGGGACATTTGAAGTGATCCAATTCCCAATTTATCGCATTATTTTCTTGCATGTTTATACTAAACGCTTAAATTGTTTTTATTTTGCATAAATGTTGAATAGAAAATGCTTTGGTTCTAAATATTGAAACTTGTTTTGCTAATCATTATGCATTTAATTTATTATTATCAGATGTGAATACATTTTTAAATATAATTAATTTTGCACATTATTTCGTAAATAATTTCAATGTTCTATATATATTAATTAGAAAATATATTAATTTAATACTATTAGAATGAAAAAAAATTGTTTCTAAAGAAAAATACTTTAACAATTTATTTCTAATGAAATAAAAAATATTTATTTAATCCGTTAAAGAAAAAATTGAAAACATACTAGCCATTTAGAACTGAAAATTTCTGCAATGCAATGTAGAGTGATATGAGGAAAACAGAGAGAGTTCTGGGTCATGCTAAATGTATTTTAGTATACGCAAATATTTACAAAATATGCATACTTTTAGATCGGTTTCGAAAATCTTCAAACATTCGCGTTATATCAAATTTGTCATGTCCCAAAGATACTTTTATCCAGACGTTAGATGAGCTCTAGCTAAAAAAACATACCAATAAATCTCGTTAAAAAAAAAAAGTTATCTTGATTCCCAATTCCTTAAACAAATTATAAACGACCCATAGAAAATTTAACGACCACTTCGAGAAACGAGCGGACCCTTTAAACCCCATCCGCGAGACATAAACAAACTAAAAACCACGAGGAAACAAGGAAAAAATCAAGGCGTGCGAAGCAGACACCGTGGCCGACAAAATCGTTTGATAATGACATAGAAACGGCGCGGTTGCGCCCGCGAAAAAGTGTGAGAAGCGCGGAGAAAAAGAGAGGGAGAGTGAAAGAGCGAGGGAGAGAGAGAATTTTCTGGGGAGAGACAAACCTCATTGACGTCGGAGGAGCTCCTGACCATTCTTGGCCGGCCAGGTTACCGAAATAACTTCCATTCCGCCTAGCGCTCTCTCCCTCTCGCTCTTACACATACACGCGCCCGCGCGCATAAGACGCACGTCTGCCTCTCTTTCTTCCGCGGCGAGATCCGAGAGAGCGAGAGAGAGCTGTTTATCCACGAGTTGAGATATCTATACTCCAAGAAGATCTTTTTTCTCTCCCTCCCTCTCTTTGGCTCTGACGGCCTTTCGAACGCCTTCCGCGCGTTGCGGCGTGACTTGTTGTTGAAAATTATAAACGGTGGGCGATGTTGACACTTTGAATCACATCCTGATAAATAATGATAATCCTACCTTTAGTTATACCTTTAACATACCTCATGCGTATATTAATACTTTTATATAAAACGATAATAATGAAATGCAATAATCGCACAAGGTGAAAATAACTTTTATCCGGGATTTCATTAGACGTCTTAACATCAGCAGTGAAAGGGTTAAAAATACATTATAATAAAAAGCCAGCGGCTTACGGAAAATTCGCTTCGCTTTCTAAAATAAGATTTTTATCGCTCTTTTAAAATAATAATACACGCGCGCGTTTCACGAATATAGAGCTACTTCGGTCAATATCTAAAATTGGAACGTCAATTTGAACGATTCGCTAAAAATGACAAAACGATGAATCTCGAAACATTACGAAACACTCGGCGAATTGTTTTTCCATTTCAATCTTAACAAACGAAAGTCCAAAGCGCACCTTAGCTTGAACCGATTCGCGAGATAGACGTATCACGGCGTAAAAACGTATAAAGAAAATGAGGAAAAGATATATAGCCCGCGGCTCGTCTTGGATTATAACCGCCTCGCGAGTGTCAAAGCAGATCCTCTGGCAGTCGGTTGGCTCGTCTTCGAGACCTTCCGGTCCCGCGCGCGCGCGTATATGTCTCTCTCCCTCTTCTGGAAGCTCGCACTGCTGTCCCCGCCCCCCGTTATCCCTCCCTCTCTCCTCACCACCATCGAGCCAAGAAAATTACAGGCAGGCGGTCGCGCGCGACTCGCGTGTGCCTCTGAAAATACCCGAAAGCCTCTCTCGGATAGAGCGAGCGAGTATAAGCGACTAATACTCGGCTGCGTTTCTCGACTCGCGGCAGATCAACGGTAGCAACCACCAGCGGCAGACGGTGACGGACTCGCCGTACGCCAAGCCGAACAAGGCCACCGTAAAGTCGAGCAGTCCCCTGCCGCCGCCAGTAGTAGCAGCAACAGCAGCGCTACCATCCGAGCAGACGACGTCGAGGGTGCACATATCGGAGACACGTACGAGCCATCACTATCAGCCGCAGTACGAGAGCCACACGGCGACCGCCCAGTCGGTCACGCACGTCAGACAGAACCAGTTGGACTCTATGCTTGGCAATCTCCAGGCAGACATGAGCCGCCAAGGAGTCAACACTACGCAGAAGGGCTGCTGCAACGCCTGCGAGAAGCCCATCGTCGGACAGGTCAGACCTACACGCGGATATTATATACCTTCTTTTTCTTTTTCTATACTTTTGTTAGATGTACTCACTTTTCGGAGATGAAGCAGCAGTGATCTCGGTCAGTGAATCGGATTCGCGAATGTACTTGCTCCTGATCGGTACTCGCACGAGCAGAATTATAACAGCGGCAGCAACCTCGTCTCTTATTTGAAAATCGGACGGGCTATATGCCATTTGGAGTAATTTTCGTGGCGCCGTGCGCGCGGGGGGGAACCTGACACCGTTCTCACCTACATACGCACGCATTGTTTGGGCCGCGCTCTCTCGCGGGGCTTCTTCCGATGTTTATTGGCTCTGAGTCACGCGGTACAGAAAAAGACGACGCTCGCGTTACTCACGATGATACTTTTTTTTCTTCTTCCAGCTAATTTTACGTCAGTGCAGACGCTTTATGTATAACTGACTCGCTTGTGCTTTTTTTTCAGGTGATCACCGCGCTGGGAAAGACATGGCACCCGGAGCACTTCACCTGCACGCACTGCAACCAGGAGCTTGGTACCCGCAACTTCTTCGAGCGCGAGGCCAAGCCCTACTGCGAGCCAGATTACCATAATCTCTTCTCGCCCCGATGCGCCTACTGCAATGGACCTATCCTCGATGTAGGCTATATCACTGAAAAACACATACGATTTCATCGAGATGTACAGCTTACGCGCAAAGATCAACTCGACTTTATTGTCCGAGCTTTTTCATATTACAAGTATATAGGTTGTGCGGTAAACGAGATTTGCGCGGAAGCTACACCTCTCCGATGTTCATTTGATGGTGCATTATAGTGCAATCGTTTATTCTTTTTTTTTTAATCACACTTTTCTTGTCACTCTCTCTGCGCGCAGAAATGCGTGACGGCGCTAGACAAGACCTGGCACACGGAGCACTTCTTCTGCGCCCAGTGTGGTAAGCAGTTCGGCGAGGAGGGCTTCCACGAGCGCGATGGCAAGCCCTACTGCCGTGAGGACTACTTCGACATGTTCGCGCCAAAGTGCGGCGGCTGCAACCGCGCCATCATGGAAAACTACATCTCGGCCCTCAACAGCCAGTGGCATCCGGATTGCTTCGTTTGCCGGGTAAATTACGCGCGTTAAATAATTTTCTTCTTCTTTTTTTACCTTCATTAACAATTCCAACAGCCTCCGTATATATTTTTTGACATCTCCATTTTTCTGTGGTAGATGTCAAAATTTGGAAAAATATATAAAATAACAGGTATATGATAGATTTCCAGCATAACGTGGATCTACAAATTCTATACACATACACGTACACAAACAGGCTGTGCTAAATTGAAATTAAAATACACTATATTACAC
>UXGD01002948.1:0-22866 GCA_900474315.1 Torymus auratus | reverse complement strand
ATTACACCTGGAATTTATTATTGATCAAAATATTTATTGTTATTTTTTTCAGTTTTAACCATGGCTTGTCCCCTTAACTAAGCTGGTGGGTAGCATATATATATGGTGGGAAAAATCAAATTTCAAATTTGGCATTTATTTATACCTGTACTGAAATTTTATTGTTTTTATATTAAACCTAATGTATTTGTATATTAAATTTATGTTCAATTATATTGTTCTCAAAATTCAGTAAATTTGTAACGTAAAAGTAACCACATATATTGCTAATTTTGTAATTTATTGTTTCGATTCATAATTAAATTAAAGAATATGATCAGGAACTAAACGAGTACAGCACTTTTAGATAAGTCCAAGTTCCCGGTATAACGATATAACTTCATACTTTTTCGTATTTTCACAAATCAGAAAATGTATAACCTGGTCGTAAGTACTACTGTGTAAATACGTGTCTTGAATATGTCAATTTACTCGTAAAGTATCGCGCCCTATCTCGTTTATTTCGAACTTACAAATAAGTTTGAACATTAAAACCCGTTTTGTCAGAAACTCAAAAAGTGGACTTATGTGATTATGCCTCGAAGCCACAGAATATAACCGAACTTTTCACTAAAAAGAAAACCCCCACCACGGCTCACAATTCTTGACACTGAATTGCACTCACACACATGTATACGCGCGTATATCTAATTGAAAATACGATATACATATACGCCGCATCGACGTGCCATCACGGCAAATTGCCGCCACGCGGGTTCCCGTATTAGCGGGTATAGCAGACCACGCCGCTATAGTAATCGCGGGCCTGTACGCGCGGTGAAATTATGATGATGACGAGAGGCGCGAACGAATTTCGCTTTCCCCTTCCCCGCCCCACCCGTAAATTAGCGTTATTATACATGCATGCGTGCGTGCGATTGCCCAAATCGCGCCCGGCGGGCTTCTGCGGAATGGGGGAGAGGAGCGGTATGTGTGGGTGAGAGAGACGATTGATATGGGTTTGAAGGGCGGTGGAGGTTAGTTAATGGGAACGAGGGTGGAATGATTTTGAGGAAAAATTGGATTGCGGTTTAGTGGTTTTGTGATTTTATATGAGTTTTAAAGTAACTTTCTGGTGGGCGTTGTTTTCTACGGTTGTTTATGAAGATCTATGGTTATGTATATTCCTTGATAACATTTTTTTACTAAGAATGTTTTTTGTTTTTTTTTTTATAAATTGTTGGAACTGAGTTTGTTAGTAAAATTATGAATTGGATCTGGATTATTCGTGTTGATGAAAATGTTTTATTAATTATTCTTTATTATAGAATTAGTTTGATAATATGTAACTGCAAAATGAAAAAATTTCATTGATATTCTAAATTTGTACGCACACGCACCTAAAATGTCTCTAAAAATGAATCATCAATACATTTGTCTTCCCATACGTACATACTGGATTATTGGACCTTTTCACTAATCTAAGTTGGTCCATCGTTACAGAACTGACAAAACTTTTTAAATAAACTCATACCAAACAGATTTATTTGCTTTATTCATTTCATCAAATAAACATCGTACATTTAATCAGCAACAAGACCAATCAATTAATCCCCTACAAACACCTTCCACCAACAATGAATTTTAATCCACATCGGCAACCCGAACTCAAGACCTGTAGCCATCAAGAAAAACCTACACCCATCACCGTCCAATAACAACCCGTAAATCTCTCTCTCTCTCCCCCGAAACTTCAGTCGACCAACATAAAAAACCATCGTTCCGACTGACCGCGCAGGCCAAAAAAGCCGCACTAGCCGTACGTATACGCGTGCACGTGAAATACCGCGGACGTTACGGTAACAAAGCGTCCCGCGGCCGGCCTGCTAGCTTAATCGTCCGCGCGGCCAATCTGTCGGTAACGAGCCGCGCCGCAGCCGCATGTGTACGTGCTTGCTTGCCGCCCTCTCTCTCTCTCTCGTAAAACAAACGACGCTTTCTTTATCTCGATCGCTCGTTTTCAGCTTCTTGTGCGCGGGAGTTGTTGGGTACAGAGGGTTCGTTACGCGCAGGGTAGAGCAGTGGATTGCTGCGCGGGGGATGGGATCATTTTTATCGCTGACGTGGTGAGTTGCCGGGAGGTTGACAGATGTGCGGTGGATGATAGGTGCGGATGATTGGTTCGATAGCGGTTTTAATTGGTCATTTAATTTGGTAGAATAATTCCAACGTATATAAAGTGTAAAACGCAATTGCAATATCAATATCGTATTTTTGTTTATTTTATTTAGTGTTTGAACAAGCATTTGAAAGAGAGTCAATTACGGGAGAGTGTCTGGCTGTACTCCGCCTGTTTTTACTTACTATAGCGTATAAAAGCTATGTTATGATGTTTTATTTATCTCCTGGCGTATTTTTGCTTTGACTTCTGAAATCAAAACGTTCTGGGCAACGAACTTTTTCTCTTGTTTGATTTTTACGATAAATAAATATAGCACTGTAGCGGAGGATTTCGAAAGAACTCGTATAACCTTTTCACTGTGCAAAAAACTTTTTTCGAAGCGCTTCGATTCACAAATATAAAAAATTGAACTACCAATTAAAATTTTAAAAATAAACAATCGGCGAACAAATTTTCGAACAATCTTCTTTTAGGTAAAATATGAAGTGTTGAATATTTAGATTATATCGAAAAAACAAAAGCAGACGTTTACGCATAAATAAGGCTTTCAAAAGAAACCTCGAAAGTGTTTCCACAAAAGCTAATCCCCGCGTTTCTCCCGCACTCCGAACAAAAGGAAAAACGATCCATCGCCTTCTCCAAACAAAATCAGCGGCTAAATCTCATCCTCTGTCTCCCACCGAAATTCAAATATCCTTCCAACCGCGTTCTCGTTTTTCCTCTCACTGTTCTCTCTCTACCACAAGCGCACACACATAGCAATTAAATCCAGAGGTCGGCAATCGCGCTCGGTCATTATTACGCCTCGGCGTGGCTGACCCGCCGCGCGGGGGAAACGCCAAAATAAGCAGCGCGCCATTCGTTCCCGGATTTTTTTGCCGGCGCAGCTTTGTCTCCGGAGATGTATTTCGCGGCCCCGTTGCACATATAACGAGCGGATTTGCGCAAAATTTTTTATATCGAGCTGCCGAGTCGGAAGTTTTTTTTTCTTTCTAGCTGGGAGGTGGTGGTTTGAAGCGATGGTGCGCGAATTTTTTTTATGGCCGCTGCGGAGTGCGAAATTGTTTGGGCGGAATTAAAGCTTGGCTTTGTGGGGGGGCATTTTTGGAGATGAGGGTTTTACGAGGTTAGGGATTTTATTGCCCGGAATTTAATCATTTTTCGAGGGAATTTATTTTTTTCAATTTTAATAAAGAATTATATAGGGCGAATGTGGATTTTGCGAATCTTTGTTCAAACCTTTGATTCACAGATCGTCAAGAACAGTGCCGCACTGCATACATAAGCCGAAATTTCGTAACACATTTGCACTGTAACTATATATGCTCTCAAATAAGTCGTCATATTCATTTAGTATAGCGCAGAACAAATAGCTGCGGCTCCTCCTTATATATTACCCTGCGCATATAAATTTCCTACCCTAATTACATTGAAAATTCGTTCTCCGAAAGTGCCATGTTTGCCCCAAAATTTTGACTTTACCAGCAGGCGAAACTTCGCCTCGCAAATTTCAAAGACCCGCTTTTACGCGCATACCAAGAAAAAGGCAAAACAAACACATCCACTTGCCCGTACATCCGTCGTATTTGTCCAACCATTGCGGGCGCCGTTCTATATTTGCGTCTTTCATAACCGCTGTATATTATAGTCCTTCGCGGCTTTGTTTAAAAAGTTCGCGCGGCCTTTTTCAAATATTAACAGACGTACAATGTATTTTGGCGTAGTTTCGACATCACATTGACAGAATTTACAGTAATATTATATTATCGAATTCCCGGGTAGAAATTTTTTCAAAATATATATGTGACCTATTAAAGCATAGAAAATAATCTGACCACTAAATATTTTTAATGAATAATTATGATAAATTTATCAGACAAATTAATTTCGCCTTTTTATTGCACACAATTTATATATACTTTCTAAATCGGAATCAACGCGATCGTTATGATAATTTTTCAAAACTCCGGCACATACCGATAAATAAACCAACTTTAATGCGATAATTAAGACATTCCCAATTCAATACCCACATAAATAAATTCTCCTCTCGATCGCTCGATCATTCCCAAAAGAAAAAAAAAATCATCGTTATAGACTTTCTCGCTCTCCAACTCTACATATATACCACCGCAATTGACACACTTCCAAGCTCGCTTTTCAGCGCGCAATAGTTCTGCCCAGGAAATTTTTCCAAAACGCATAACCGCGCGCGCATATAATACATATATATACCCGAACCCCTACCGTGTCTAGCGCACGCATTCATCTCCTGCTCTCTATCCCCTGCGGCGTTGTACGCAGACATTACACTATACCGCACTGCAAATATAATAAAGCAGCTGCGGGACGCGCTGCGGAGCAGAACACGCGCGCACCCCGGAAGACGAAAAAGACGGAAATTAATGCTCGCGCGCGCGAGCCGGAAAATCGCGCTGGAGAGAAAGAACTACACCGTGCGCGTGTTTTCGTTCGCACGCAGGCTCTCGCGCTTCTGCGCATTTTCCGGTTAATGTAAGACAGTGCCGACTTGGATTTGTCTCTCGCTCTCGGTTGGTGCATGGAGAAAAGAAGTAAATAGGAGAGCCGACGTCGCGGATTACCTCTGTGTGGAGCTAGCAAACGAAATTGGATTATTATGAGTTTATGGGAGCTGTGTTATTGCGAGGAAGAGAAAAGTGTGTGCAAACGAGATGAACGTAAAAATTTCTGCGGGGAACGAAAAGGGTGCAGAAATTGCATGCGAATGTTACTGCGGATGCCGGGGAAATAGGGATTTTTGTATTAAAATTGTGGTTTTGCTTGCTATACATGCGGTTATAATTCGATGAGATGTATTTCGAGCGAGATGCGGATTATGAAAGTGTCGGAATGAGCGATTAATTAATTATGGTTACGACTTTGATAAAGCGCAGGCTGTATTGGGTTAACGCGAAAGTGTATATATACAGTTTTGGGTCGAACTTATAATAGCAGCATAAATGTCAATGAAACTGTGAGATATGAGTAATATAAAGTTTATTCGATGGTATATATAAATGGGGAACAATAATTCAGCGATATATATACCTCGATCATTATACTTCCATCGCTGGTATCTGTATACTCTAAAAATGTCAAATGCGTGTATTTTAGGTATATTTTCGGTGATTGATAGACTGAATTTCAAATCTATAATAATGTCATAATTATCCTCAATTTCGAATTATCTCGAAGAAGTAAAATCATTATTGCAATAACAATTATCAATGCGCAAACAAATATTATCTTCCTCATCATTACGAAATTTCATTGTCAGCGCATGTTATATAGATGACAACCGAACAACAGCATTATACTATTACAACGAAAATTGACGCACGTTGTAATACGCGTTAGTCAATTCGTCACGCCTAAACACCCGCGCGCATTATAGATCTGCTTAGCGCCTCATCCCCCGCCCGCGCACATACTAATCAGCCCAAAAACACACATCGCCGCACGCGCTGAATTACTCTAAATTCGTCCACGCACCCCAATTAAGCTGAAAACCAATTGACCGCGATGATAAAATTACGCCTAAACAGACGACGCGAGCCCCGCGAAATTCAATCCCTCGGCCCGTGCGCGCAATTATGCAAAACGCGTTATATGTAAATTGAAATGAGCGCGCGAAAACAGAGCCCTGATGCGCGCATGCGTTACATCGGCACAAACGAGACTCCTTTGTGTATATACATACATACATTGTACGTATATATACCTATTTATAGCTATTTGAGATGAGACGTGTGCGAGGCAATGAGAAAGGAAGCTGCTGCAGCTTGCTTTTGTGCGCCGCACTTTCTCCGGCTTTCCTTTTCTTATTCCATGCGGACGACGAGACAGGCGTTAGTTTTTCAATGTACATGTAGAGCGCCCGCGCATATATCATACAGCAGTCGGCGGAAAGAATTGGCGGAGTCTGTAATTATCCGGAGGCGAGCAAGTGATTGTACTCCTGCTTTACGATTTGTTTCTTTCTTCAATATTGTAGTAGGGCGGGGTTCCGGCGCGTTTGCGGTACTGTTGTATAGATGAATTTTGACTGCAGGATTGCGGTTTTAGAGGCGATGCTGATTTTTCGGCGTTGATTCTACGTCAAACGTTATAAGAGACAGGTGTGTATAGGCACACACAACAGCGCACGTTTGTCTTGGGGGGTAATAAAATTAAGAAAGTGCGCGAGCCAGCGCGCGTAGTTTGAAAACTGTTAATGCACTCTGCGCAGCGTTGAGGAACCGTAAAAAAGATATTTATGGCCGGAATATTTATGGCTTGCGACGTAACAATGCGGGACCCCCTGTTTACTAAGGAATTTTCAGAGTGTATTATATATACGTCCTTTTTTGCAAAGCGCGAGCTAAGCGTGTTGCAATACAGACGTTTTGACCTGTAATTTTTCCGAGTTATGAAAGTGTTTGTAAAAAAAGGTTGAATTATTTTATCCAACGATGAACTGTAGTTTTGTTCGATGTAATTCTAATGCCGCACGGGATGTTAAATCGTCATGAATGATTATAGTAGTATAATTAGTTGATCGTATTATAATTGATTATATGATTAATTATTCGTAGTAATTACTCTTGTGACAAAAAAAAAATCATTTTGTAGTAAAAGCTTAATGAAGTAGGTTTTTATTTATTCATTTAGCGAGATGAAATTATTTTAAAAAGGATCCTATTTTCAGGAATAAAGAAAGAGGTTTTAGCGCGAGAAAAATATAGTCATGGTACTAAAAATGAATTTTTCGGCTGAAGAATAATACGTTAAATTTAAAACGATAATCGGTTTACTACAAGAAGATTTTCACAAAACGATTTTCGTCTTGCCACTAAATGGATTATTTCTCTGCGTGTAATAGTTGATTGTATCGTAATTGATAATATGATTAATTATTCGTAGTAATTACTCTTGTGACAAAAAAAAGAAATAATCATTTTGTAGTAAAAACTTAATGAAAATGGTTTTTATTTACTGATTTAGCGTGATGAAATTATTTTGCCTAAAAAGAATCCTACTTGCAGGAATAAAGAACTAGGTTTTGTCGCAAGAAAAATATAATCTTGATGCTAAAAATTAATTTCTCTTGCCAGTAATGGATTATTTCTCTGCAGCGTGTAAAAGAAACATATTTTTGTAACATATGCACGATTTTTGAGCGAAAAAGAGGTCTTAAAGTGACGTTTTTTGACCGATTGGATAAAAAAATACCATATTTTCCCGGCGAATAAGAATCTTTTATGCGCCCGGCGTGCGCATAAGGAACCTTACCCGTTACTCTATAATCCGTAAAATAGCAAAAATTAAACTTAATCCACTGCGTGTTTTTTATGACTTTTTTTTATTCAGAGATAAATCCAGCATATACTATTTTTATTTGAAAATAAACATCTACACATTCGCACAAATTTGTGGCGGATTTTTGATTATTGTTAACAAGTTTTTTTTATTATTTATTATTTCAAGTATTTTGTTGTCGTATAAAGCAAAAATCAATTTAGCCTTGCTTTTTAGGCTCAAGAACTCCGAAAATCAATACATGAGTCACAAAAAATATGGTGTGCACCTAGGGCTTACAGTGGGTATTTTGACCTCGTGTGTTTGCAGTACTCGCCTTCGGCTCATGCTAGCACACCTACGACTCGTGCTGCAAACTCCACACTCGGTCTAATAAGACCCACTTTGTGCCCTACGTACACAATATACTATTTTCAATAGTTACGGTAATTACGGCAGACTAGTTTGTATTGTTTTCGAGTGAATAAAAACACTAATCAATGAAACTGAATCATTTATCCAAACTTATATAGTTATTTCCTTTTTTTAAATACACTTTCATTCAAATGAAAAATAAGCACTATATAAATAATCATTGATATTAATAATGTATAAGAATTATTAATCACCCCCAGTCATGCATACGCATACTAATACTTCATAGAAGACCACAAATATTCTTATCTATTTATTAACTCGATTTCCCGCAAGCAAATTCGATATCATCTCACCCAGCATAACAATGCTTATCCGTTGATTTCACCCCAACTTCCAACTACCTGTCACTCGAAACAACATTACACCTATCAATCCGACACTTACACGCCACTCATCCCCGATCCATCAACGCCCAACAATGCACTCTTATCCAATTCACTCGCATCATTCATTATACAACGTCATACTAAACCCATGGCACCACAACAATCATCATCATCCTCCCTCTCACCTACTCGTCGGTGCGATCCTCTCGTGCTTAAACTCCCTCGTCGCGCACTCTCAACAGAAGAACGTGTGTCCCCTTCACGCTGTATCACTGAACAACAAACAACAACCCTCGCAGTTGTATATTATCTCCGGTAGGCGCACACGCACACTCTCACGTCGCGCACGCTACAGCGCGAAAATTCAAACACGCGCGGTTGGATTTAGCGCCCGGCCAATATATAGACTCAAGACAGGTGTCCGTCTCCCTCACTTTCTTCTCCCGCTTCCCCTTTTTCTCCCGAGCTCCCCCTCCAGCGACGCCGCCGGTAAATAGAAGCATGTACATATAGCGGGGCTCTTTAGCGCCGAACCAAGGTCCTTTCGCAAGCGCCTGCAGTGCTGCTGCAGCGAGCGCTTGTTTACGTGCATGCGCAGCTTGGTGGTCTCAAGGACCGCCGCGGTGAAGGAGCGTCGTCACGAAAGTTGACAAAAGTTCCGCAGGGGGCTAAATTGCTTTTGAGATGAGAGAGAGAGAGAAGAGGCTGCGACGTGATGAGTTATCGGTCTATATACAGAGGTGCTTTTTGGACAGGGTCTGAGGTTGTTGAGAAATATGGATGCATGTAATGGTTCGAAATGGGGTAATAAAATGTGTGCCTTTTTTTGGAGCGAAAATTTGACTTTTAGTTGAAACCGTATAAGGGTTCGGGTTTGCAGGAATTGATTTTTAAAGATTATTATATTCAATATTTGTTTGTAATATTATTATATATGTATATGTTTTGAAAATTTTCAAGCCGAGCTGAGATAAAATTTAAATATACGTTACTGTTACTTTACTAATTTTATCAATTTTAATAATACTAGAAAGAAATGTTAACTTTTTTAAAAGCCTGCAGTTAATTAAGACTTATAATATTTTGAATATGCGCATGTGAAAATTGAAAAATTTTATCTAAATCTATTTAATTTTTTAAAGTTATAGCCATTTTTTTACATTAAGTACAAAATTTAATTGGTTATTGTTTTAAATTTTAAAATAATAATAAATCTTCTTTTATCCTCAGACAAATATTTTTCTTCAATTATTTCAGATTTTTTTTAAACGATAAAATAAGATTTAAATAATAATTTAAATTATTTTAAAACTGGCTTTGTGATTACGTGCTTCTCTAAGTAGACATACAATTCGAATATGTGCATGTGTTCGATCGAACAGTTAAAAAATTATTTGATTATGACGTATACATTATAATTTGATGATAAAAGAGGGACACGGTGATAATCAAAATACTAATGTTTAATTATGCAAATGTAATTACTATTAAAGGGATAGAAGTAGTAACAATAACAATGTAAATGTATAGAATAAATGGTATACAATAACATACACTACTATAATTTAAATCGGGTCCTTTTCAGTGACTTTTATTTTATGCTTATTATATACTTATTGCATCTATCAAATGATGTTTAAGAAACTATAATCTCGATGGTATAAAGTCGAATGTAGAAGGACTCGGATTCTCCAAAATATTATGAAGAAACTGAAAATATTATGTATGAAACATGATTGCGGACAACACAAAGGAAGCTGTTATTAAGCGTGAAAAACGTGACTTTAATAATGAAACATCATGGGACGTGTCATATTCCCGACTTGGCACGTGCGAATATTAGCAAATTAATGCAAACCGCGGTAAATATAATTCGCGCTTTTAATTTTAAAGGCTGGGCCAAACAATATCAAAGAACTGAATGGTAATAATTAACAGGCAGTCTCTCGCACCGTGTGTTTGATATTTATCGCGTTTCGAAATCGCGATAATTAATCTGCTAAGCGCTTAATGCATTGTGTTCCTATTAAGTGTAATAAATTTGTGAATCCATTAAAACTAATATTAATAGCTGTAAATATACAGGGTTATTACAGTGATAAATTGCGGCACAGTTAGTCAAAACCTGCTCTAATTAACTTTGCTGCAACAATACATTTTATTACAATGTCTGTCATTATAAATAAACATAGAAATTGGTGAAATGAAAAAATTAACAATTATTTTCACTCTGTTTCATAAATGACAGTTAATAACAGAAATTCAATTGTAGAATCCTTCCACTTACACCCTACACTCAAACGAAGAATTAATTAGTACACAATTAACCCATCACTTGTTCAGACAAAAAAAAAAGAAAACCCCATTCCGAACGACACAGCCGAACAATCCAATTCGAAGCGCGCGAAAATTACGCTAAACGTGGGCAAATTTAAACGAGGAACAATTACTCGGCATCGCCAAGAATGCGCTACCTACCCGCCCACCCCATTGTCCGGTCTCTCGATCCTGCACGTTAGTACGTCCAATAATGCTGCTGCTGCTGGTATTGTGGTGATGGCACGATTCATCAGACCTTCAATTAAAATCGCAGCCGGAAGCGGTAAATCCGAATCGTCGTTCTTCGGGTCGAGGCTCGTCTATAATGAAAAAAGCAGCGGATTGATTGTGATAAAAGCCACGCGTATAAACGTTGATTCCGCGGCGTTAATAAAATATTGCCTTCTGCGTGCGGATGACATGCCGGAGTCGTATTGTTATTCATAGATGGATATTCGTCGAAAGGAAATTTGTTTTTTTGCCTGACTTTTTTTTTATTATTGGTATAAGGGTTTTTGAAGGAAATATTGGGAAAATCAAATACAGACGTTGATTGATGCTGGAAAAATTGAGGACGCTCGGGCAGAAAACAAACCAAAATATTTTCATATCTGTATGTACATACATATGCGGGTATGTTTGATGTTTTGATCGAACCGTGTAGTGTATGTTGACACTGGATTGGCACTTTTCTGAAATCAATCATTTGTTAGTAGACATTTATTCTGTGTTTCATAATCAGCAGTCGTTATTATCATTAGCGCCACCGTATTTCGAGCCACAGAAAAAGTACCGTTAGATAAACAATTTTCTGATCGTTGTTGTTAGAAGGCTCTCTCTTTTCTAGGTTGATTTTGTGATGCTATCGATTTATGATTGACATTTATGTCAAATAGAAAATATTAGTGGAACGTTCCAAGGTATGTAGCATATTTATTGAGAGAATATCGTAGTCGTTAGCGATTTTTCAAACACTTTACGACTTGAAAAAGAGATGTCAAAAAAGAAAGTTTTATGTAGAATAACCCGGACGTCATTAAATTTCAAATGATTTTCGTACCATTTCCTACATTTTACAATGTAACTATCGATCAAAAAAAGTAGACAATGACAGATAACGATATCCTTCGTACCTTGATACAACCTTTAAATGCATCCTTCGTTTCATAATAAAATTCGTCACCCAAAACATACACTAAATTTTTTTTTTCGCCACACTTTTATTTAAAGTTTATGTTTACATTCAGATCACGTACCAATAACATTTGTGTATTGTTACAAGTCAACACAATTTAATAATTTCACTAAATATTTAGTATTTGGTTGTTTACTTTGTAAGTTAGTCTGTAAGTATTATACTTAGATATACCAGCCCATGTACTAGTTATATTTATCTCTATTGACTTACTATGTATGTAATTAGTCTCATTAATAATAAATAAATAAATAAATATCGGCACTCAAATATATATAGCATTATTCAACAAGCTCTTTTCTGCAATTTATGGTAGTCGTTGCCATAACGGCTGCTAGTACCGTCGCCCTTGTTCAGGCTGACCTTCTTGACGACGTCTTTACTGGGTGTCTTCAGGTTGTAGGCGAGTCCCAGCCAGGCCATTAGATCAATGAATGCCGTGGACACATTGAACACGTAGCCGGGCAGCTCCGCGGCCTTGTAATCCCAGGGGAAGGTATGATGGTAGTTGTGCCAGCCTTCGCCAAGAGCGAAAAAGGCTACGCCCGCGTTCTCCACTGCTTTGAAGTTTCTATAAAAACGAAAATTTCGATGTTTCCGACATAATTGGTTTCAAAAGTCAAAGCTTGCGTTAATTTTAGATATTCTGACAAATAAAATAGGCACATGTTACTCGTAATTTATTGGCGACGCTAATTACAAAAACAACTGTCGTCTTAAATTCGGTTATCCTTTGTCGTATATACGGATAATATTTTCCAAACTCTCGACAAACTATTGATCATTGCGCAACGTGTCACGCGAGTTCTACGCCAAATATGATATACTGCACCCCATAACAAGCTTTCGCAGTTCCCTCTATCAATCACCGGGTAAATCCATCAGTTTCATCATGTCTCTCTATCTCCCTTTCCCTCTCTCAGTATATAAGGAACGCGTCAGCGAGCTGTGCGTATACACACGTACACGCTCGCTCAGGGAATTAGGTTATACGTACTTGTTGTAGGGTTTGTTGCCACTCATGTGAGCCAGGCTGTTGACGCAAAAGGTCGCGTTCAGCATGAAGACGTAGCGTACTATGACCGCGAGCCCGGCCATGTCCCATTTCTCGCCCCAGCCGTACACGGGCATCAGGGTCGGGATGACGAAGCACACTGTGCACATGAGGAAGTCGTAGTACCTGTAATACAGAGAATGCTGAGTATGGAGTGGGATGATTACAGCGTGGCTTGGCTCGTCGGCTAATTGGGAGCAGGAGTTGTAGGATGTAACGGTTGCAAAAAGAGGAAACTGTGTTAGTTTACAAGTGTGTTTTTTTCATTATTGAAATAATGTTTTTTTTCGAAAAAATGTTTATTTCAGATCAAGTTTGATGTACAATTTTAATTTAATCTTTTTCTTTGCTTAGTTAATCAGACGCATTGAATTGTAAAGTTATTTGCGAGAATGACTCAATGCTGTTTCAGAATTTTAATTTACAATTAACCATCTGACTCCTATATTTCTAATCCATGATTTTTCATAAAAACATCATACATCAGCGCGACTATCATTATTTCCGTGTTAACGAACGGTTCTTTGTTCTCTTTAAATAAGAACTAGTTCATCAACGTCAGATCGAATTTCCTATATCCGTCGGAAGAACGTAATCTAAAATTGAACAAGAAGCGAGCGCCATTGTACCACGACGAAGAAGAATACGTACCTGTCGACCCAGCGAATGACGGGATCCGCGGCTATGTCGCTCATGTCGATTTTGCTGCCGTACTTCTTGACGGCCGGGTGACGTCTCGTCATTAGCCAGCCGACGTGCGAGAAGAAAAAGCCCCGATTAGCGTCGTGCGGATCTGCCGCTGTTTCCGTGAACTTGTGATGGGTACGGTGATCTCTAATCCATTTGTACATGTGGGTCTGGCACAAAATTATTTTTTCAATGTTGCAAAGTGTAGTAAAATAGAATAATGGTTTTTAACAATATAAATTGTTACGATTAAAACTCGAATAAAAGAATAATCGACCGTTTTCTCTCGCAATGAAAAAAAATAATTTTTTGTTTCCTTATTATTATTACCTACCCAATAAATAATCCTAAATGTGATGAATCGTAATTGAAATACTTCATACACGTTACAGCAATATCAACATCCGAAACTAATCCCCAGAGCCGTTTCGCTCTATACCTCGGCATTATGGTAATTGAATCGTCATTCCCGGGGATTATTAACGACGAACTTACGTGACGATTTTTCCTTTTCTTTCTTTTTCTTTATTTCCACTTTTACGTGCCCGGCAGAGTAAATAACGCCATATATCGGTAATGGATATTAATGAAAGCCGGAAGCGCTACGCGCGCGCGGGAGCGTATAGTACGGTAATTTCTTACCTGTCCAGCCATGCAATATAAGATGCCTAGGAGTATCCTCAGAGGCAACTTGGCCGAGTAACTTCGATGGGCCCATAAACGATGCGCCCCCGCGGTAACGCCAACCCCCGATGCGAAGATGTAGGCTACTTCTGTAATTGGAGGGTATATGCGGGGATCGGGTGCTTTAAATTTCAATGCGCTTTGATGTGGGAATAGTGCTATTTTAATTTATATTTTACGGAGTTCGAGATGTATAGCTGATGATTTAATAATAAATTTGTACAGAAGTTCTCTATTACATATGCGAGGTGAAAAAACTTTCTGTGAAACTTACAAAAGTACTGGGACAAATTAAAACCACTATTTAACTTTGGTCAATGTTGTTACAGACCTCTGTGATGTTTACCAAGGTAGCTTTATTGAAGTTAGCAAAGTTACAGCTAAATTAAAAATAAGGGCACAGATGCAAAGGAAGTTAAAATAAACATTTGAAGAACTTATTTTACTTATTTATAATTATGGTATTTCAGGAGAACTAAATACTACTCACGGTAAATCCACGTGTACAGCATTGCCTCGTATGATCGAAATATGACACCGTATAGAGCAATTACATGAAGAATGCCTATACCAATTGCGTTGAACCATATTACTGATTTTTCGATCTTTTCTTCTTTGGGAATCGGAGTTGGCTCAGCTGAAGTCTCTTCGACTTTCTTCGGCACCTCTTCATACTGCGTTACTGTTCTGCTGTACATTGTTAACTAGAATAGCTAGAAATCAACGTTGCCTGATGTAATTATTAAAATTTTATAAATCTTTGTATGTTAGTAGTGTAATAAATTTTTATTGATCATTGGTGAAATTTAATGCAGCTGAGAAAAACGTAACGTGGATGTATGGCGATAAAATTTTACTGGAAAATTTCATATTTTCTTAGAAAGTGGAAGCGTAACCAATGAGCGTGCTAAATTGCAATCATGGTGCAAGGTTCGGTTAATATAGAAGCATGCTATTATATGTGTATGCTTCCGAGATGATTTCCTTGTTATTAATATTAGCGTATTAAAAAGAACTTTAGTTTCAATATACTTTCAATATAATTTTTACGAATATTTTAAAATAATTGAAACAATCTCTATGTTCAAATATTTTTAGTAAAAAATACGGAGAATTCGTTGATTTTAAAACCATTCATCTACGAAATAATAACTGTTGTACTAAAAATAAGTTTACGTGAGAATGATGCTGTTCAAGACATTAAGATGAAAAAAAAAAACAATCAAGTTTTATGAAAGGAAACGTGGTGCAAATGTTCCCCCACCAATTGACGCACGCTCCGCTCGCGATGACGGTAATGAGCCGTGCAGTTGTAAATGTGCGCATTAGCGCGATTCTTTAGACATCGCGTACTTTTTATTCTCTGTGAGCGATGGAATTATTAAGGCTATGATTATTATTTTACACACTGCAACTGAAGTTTGGCAAGAGCAGCTGCGCTTGACATTAATGCGTGCGATGTGAGCAAGTTTCGCTTCTGATTTCTCTATACGAAATTTGCATAAAAAGTACTTTTTATATTTTTAGGTAATGCGAAGTGGAAAGTAATTTCCCATCAATCGGCATATACGGTAACATTATGCGAAAATAATCAATCATGGCTGGAGATACTAATTATGTTATTGGCATAATTATACTAAACGAGCGTTTAAATAAACAATCAATCAGATTGCGTTCCACGTAATCATTAAATTAAACTGACAGCCCTTAATTACCGTTATATCTATATCCTCAATTATATGTAACAACGTAAATTTAATGTAATTACCGAATTACAATAATATACGATTATATTCTATACTAAATATAATTAAAAAAGAAAATATTGTGCATTTTTGCGCATTAAAACAAAAATCATATAAAATTACCTATAAATTTTCACGGAATTTTATTTCATGTATGTATAATTAGATACACAAAAACAATCACAAAACAGCTGTACGAGCAGTAAAATTATAATTCAAAACTTGACGCAGCGCGTTACCCAATCCATCCTTCCGAAGATTAAAAGCCATAAACAATGTAACCGGCGTAACCGCGCGTCCTGACCCAGTCAAAAATTTACATACGCGTAAACGTCACCTCTAATTACCACACACATATACGAAATGAAATTTCCCGCTCACACAAATGTATACGCATCCCGCATTTTCCCGAAGACGACGACGACGACGATGGATTGCATTGATATTTACGAGCCCGCGGTGATTACTGGCCTGGCTCGTAAAAATGCCTATCTATCTGTCCCCCACCCACCCAGAATTTACGTGCCATTAAATCCGTCGCAGCTTCGCGGCTCCTTCGCGTCGATCTTCATTCCCGCGTGCGCGCGCGCGTTTTATGGACACCCGTTAGGGAGAGAGATGATCGAATTCGCCCTGTACCTGATGGACGCGTAAAACAGCCCCGATCGATACCTCCCGCCTTCTTATCGCGCCTTCGTGTGTACCGTACATGGGTGTTCGGAAAAGCAGAGAGAGAGAGGGATTCAGCGGGTCTCGCCTAGGCCGTCTTTTACTACTGATTGCGCCATTATGGGCATTCGTTAAACGCCCGCTGCAATCGCACTCGAAATTGTAAGTTTGTTTAGTTACAGTGCAGTAAACGGGTTTATTCGCTGCGTGGCTGGTGTAAAAAAAGGTGTGAGCGTAGCGAGCTCGGGAGCACTTTGTTGGATGAGGGACGATTTCTTAATCGGTTCTGGTGGGGAATATGGTTTAGGTTTATTGAAGTCTTGTAGGGAATGACTTTGTATTTGTTGTTCTGGAGCATCTATAGAATGTAAAGTATTAGTGTGTGTTTTTTAGAACAAGAAGTTTCTCTGGTGTATAAGATTTTTCTTAAATCTTTTGATAGAAGAAATTAAGAGATTGATGTATTTCCATATTTCATTATTGACAAAGCTGACTTTATCCTTTGGTAGTGATGTCAATTGATTAGGAGTTCATTCAAACGTTGATGCTAAGTTTAAATAAAATGTTAACGTTGGTGTGAAAGTTTTTAAAATTCTTTGCCCGTTCGCCGGCTTATCTATACTAATTGTTTCAAAGTTAAATGTCTTAGCAAATGTAAGAGGTGATGAAAAGTTGCTTAGTAGGTAATATTCTCGGATAATTAAAAACTTATTTGCTTCCATAAAAGTTCTAAAACTATGGGTTCATTTGCTAAAGTATGAATGAAAGTATGCTTATGAAAAAAAAAATTCTACTTCGATTCTCGCAGTTTTTAATTAAAAATTTAGAAACTTTGGCTTTGCATTCACAATCAAAAAGCTATGAAAAGTTTTGATCACCTGTTTTCGACTGAATTAAAAACAAAAAATATCCATAGAAGAATTTAATTATTGTACGTAAATTATGCGGCATTATGAAAACTTCTATTGTAACTCCTTCGGCGTTACATTGCAAAATTGACTGATGCAAATTGGATTTTTTTTTGCATAAAATTGAGGTTAACATAATTAACATCACATTCTTCGATAGTTGTTAGTCCCGACGAACATATCGATGGTATTTGAATTTTCTTCTTTGACGAAACATAAAGCAGAACTTTTGGTGAACATGAACGTGTATACCGCGATGTATTCCATTTGTGCATGTGCGATTACGAGGCAAAGTTCTCGCGTGCGCCGTTGAATTTTTCTTCCGAAGGCTCATTACGAGTTCGGCACACGGAATGCATAATAAGTGTCTAAAAGCCGCGGGACGAGGCGATTGATCACGTTGAGTAAAAATTTCATCGCCCCTTTGCACCTCGCCAGCGCCGCTCGTTAATCACATTATTGAACTTTATTAAATGATAGCGAGATCAAGATGTTTCCGGAAGTTTTATTGAAAACTTATTGGATCCTTGTGTTTATGAAAATGGCACGTTTTGTATTATCAATTTATAACAGATCGATTGAGAAGGTGACGAATAAAAATATCTGGTAGCTTATTTTGTTATTAGTGCGATATTATTATAAATCATAATTTAGACAGTATCTTGTTATCCTTAATGTACGTATATTATCAATATAGAAACAATAAATTTTTCGAAAAGGTTTCGTTTATTATAAATTATTGGTTCTTTCGACGTAAAAAATTAGTTTTTTACTATAAGAAAAACAAGGAAGATCTTACGAGAGTACTGTTGGTAAAATGCACTAAATTAATCTTTGATAATACCTGTGAAACATGGAAAATTCTCATAACAACAAAGATTGGTAATAAAACATTAAAAAACGACGCAGTAAAATAATTAAATACATCCACGCGATATGATTAATAGATAAGAAAATCACTATATTTAAGTCTCGTAGATGAGCTAATTTCAAATTAATGAGAGTGCGCCGACTGCTGATAGACCGACTAGATAAAAAGTTGTATTTGTATATGATTTTATAACATCTTCCAAGTGAAAGGTGTTGTGCAGGAAGTAAAATAAAAATCTTCCGTTCATCTTCTGCCACATATATACCGTTCGCTTACCCTACATATTCACCGTCTATATACTAACAGCTTCTACTTTCTGCGCATATCGAATCTACCGTACCATAATCAAATAAAAACGATTTATCGTTATTTCTATCAATGCTCCACTTACACACACAATTGAATAAACTTCTTCTATCTATACCCACGGCGCAAAACCGTTCACGACACTCGACCACACGCCAAGTCATCATCCACGAAAGCCCATTCAACGCGCCTTGCACATGGCATCCTCTCTCCTTTGCATTAATTATCCTTTGAGTAGGCACCTTTCGACGCGCGCGCGCTATTTCTACGGGCTTTGCGTTCTCTCGCCATGAGTACGAGGATGATTGTCCGTTCGCCAATGTTTGCGGCTCCTTCGCGTGTCTCATGCTTGATTGAGCAACTGGAGAGCTGGTATATATAGTATACACGGTATAGATCGCATCCGAGTGACATGCACGACGTGCTATAGGTCTGGCAATGTGGAGCGAAATTCAGTTCGCGCGTATACGCGGAGCAATGACGCGTCGGTATACCTATATATTTTTTTTTCTTGTTGAGATGGTCGTCGTTCGATTAAGGATATCTAGGTGAGTTAACGAGGCGCGTTATTCGCTGCAGTAGTGCTCAGTGAAAGTATTAATTGGAATGGCAGCGAGCGTGGCACAGAAGTGTATTAATCTTTTTGGTATGATGGATTGAAAAAAAGCAGGTAGAAAGCATTAAAAATTTCTAATTGAGACTAATGTAACGATCCTGTTAATTTCTTGCGATTACTTTCAAAATTTTGCTTCTTTTGCTCAGCTATTGAGAATGATTATTGGTTTTGCTGCGGGATTATGCGACGCTAATCGCATTGAAGTGAGCGATTTCATGTCGGTAGGAGCTGTGCTCATTTCGAAATTACTAAAAATACCAGATGAAAAAGGGAGAAAGAAATTTTTTTAATCCAGCAGCGCACTATAGCCACAAGAGTCGCGAAGGAAGCACGACCGTATATATATATGTATAGTATACGTCAATTCCGCGGCTGCCTTAGGGCGAACCCTTTTTGCATTCTCGTAAGCCACCGCCGCCTCGCAAACCCTCTCGCGATTATCCGATAATGGCTTCGAGGAATTGCCGACGGGGGTCATGGCGGAATTACACCGGGGTTAATAAGAAAATACGCTGAAAAATGGAGATTCAAATGCGCCCCGTAGTTTGCGTGTGTACACTCGGAAGTGTATACTCGAAGTGGCCGAGGTGCAGTGTAATTCTTGTAACAAGATAATTTTGTTGGACTATTTTTTTTTATGCTTTGAAAATGGTGGTGGTATGTTTTTTAACTGAAAATAATAAATAGGTATATAATGTGTATTTTTGTAGAGGTAGTGCTTTTAAAATTCATGTATTAAGGTTTCTATTATGCATGTGCACGTCTTGAACTATCGCGGATTCTAAGACGAAGTTTAAGCTTCCGCCACAAAATTGTTATCGCACAGAGTTCATGCCCCAAAATTCATTAATGCACTGTTTTGGAAAGTTTTAATGGATCTTATTATTACATCCTTTATTGTATGTACTAACGAATTCTAATTATGTAATAATTATTAATGTCAAATAAATGCTTATTACGTTTCGTGTGCTATCATGAACTTTACGTGTTATAGTTAAGTATTCGAAATCATTTCGATTTTCATGTATTTTAGTATTTTCGCAGATGTAATTATATCGTACATATGAAATTATCAGGACGTAAAAGGATTGAATTTTATTATGAAGATGCTAAAATATCAAATATAAAAAACCACTCAACTCTAATTGGCAAAATAAAACTCTCCTGGTGAAAAATAATTTATACGTTCGTTCAATCGAATGACAAATAGTTGATTAGTTTTTTCATTTTAGAATTATTAATACTCAATATTCTTGTCTCTACAACGACGAGTGAGAGAAAAACTTAATCAAACACGGACGCGAAATAGTTGTGTTGTTATCCAATGTTCGAGAAAATAATTATTTTACTAAATAAAATAGATTTCTTACCTTTTCTTTATAATACTAGAACTGGACAGGAACATCAATTGCCAAATACTGATTTGCTTTAGTCAACGTTTAGCACATAATCGATTAATAAATAACGAATTGAATAAAACTGTAATTTAAGGCACGACTGATGTGTTGCGAATCCTCGCTTCAATTGAGGATTCAGACTTTGGACTTTAGCACGTTGACTTGGTGCACTACATATCAATGTTTATCATCTGTGTTTTGAAGTTGGCGCATGCACGGAAATCTCTTTCAATGACTTTTTGTCTGTTTACAAATATTCGCTTAACGAAGCAACAGAGAAACTTACCGGCCTTTTAGTTATTAACTCTCCGAGTTTTCATCTCAGATATCCAAAAGTGGAGAAGCATAAAAGGTCATTCATGTTTAGTTTAACGGAACGTCTATTATTAGAATAATGGCACTAGATTCGATGAAGAACTTACCATAAATATTTTCGTGTGGAACTTCAAACAAGAAATTTTCGGATGGTGTAAGTCACATGCCTGTACATTGTTATGGAACGACAAAGCACGTATTGAAAAATGTTTTAAAAGTTCTCTCATTAACTTAATTATAGAACTTATGAATTGCTTAAAAAGTTAATGAAATCTAAATTGATTATTTAGTTTAGTTTTATTATACAAGATTGAAAAACAAAACACAAGAGATTCGAAGCTGAAAACTTTGTTTTTAATTTATTTGGTTAGTCTGTTATGAATTATCAAGATGTAGAAAAACATTAAAGTCTTTATCCAATAAGACTGAATCTGAAATGTTACATTTTCAATTTACACGTTCTTGATATATATGGGCAAATCCACCATAATTTTAACTTGTGAAAACGTTTTTTTTTACAGCTTACTAATACGGGTTCCAGGACTGGTTTTCTACGTAAAAATTGAAGATGTTACCCCTGTCTTGTTTATATGCTTAGCACGGCTTATATTTATACCCAACTTCGTAATGATTTTGTTGTGAAGTACCAATACGTACTTCACACATAAAATTAATTTGGCAAGAGACCTTACTGGTAATATTTTATCTTGAATGATCAATGTATAAGCGTAACATCGTAAATCAATTAATGAACCTCAAAACACGATGGTTTTCCATACTATATTTTACTTTCCCGATCGTTACCGCATCGGTATAAATTCCCCCGCACTTCATCCCCATTCCAAACCTCCTAACAAACCCTCTTCCCACGTGTATACCCTCAAAAGAAGACACATATTCCCTGCACTACACCATCAACCTCGCGCACGGAAAAGCGAAAGCGACGCGTAGCATTCTCTCGCTCATTCTGTTTACTCGCACACCCCCCGTTCGGAGTTTGTCTTTCTCCCCCCTCACATCGCGGCAGCATTATCATGGCAATAGATCCGCGTTATGTTCCGTGTAACCGGACCTCCGGCGGGGGGTGTCACCCTCTTCCGCGTCTGCGCGTATGTACGCAGGCGCCGCCGTAAAGCAGCGAAAATTATTAAACGATGCCGGCCGGTGCGTTTCGCACACTGGGACCGATAAATTGCGGACGCGCCGTAATAATCAGCCGGTCGGCTATGAGAGGTTGAATTAGGCTGTATACATATATATGTGTGTGTGTGTGGGGTGCGCAATGAAGAGAAGGAGAGATGTGTGTGCGTGTGTACGCTGATGAAAGTGAGATGTAATGGAGGGTGAGAGGAGAATGGAGGGGGAGAACAAATTTTGGGTAATTTCAGGCGGAGTCGTAAATATGGCGTGGTTTGCGGCAGGGCTCTGCGGGTAAAGGGAATTGGCATTCTTAGAAATGTGTTGGTGGTGGGAAATTGTATGCAATTAGGTAATTTGCTGCGTTGATAGGTTGAATAATAGTATCCCAAATTTTGCTTCCTCCTAGAGGAAGCTTTGTGATAGTAAAAAAAAAAGTTTTTGAGTGGACCTCAATCGGCCACGGGAACCCTCTAGGACTAATTTAGTATACGGTGCTGCGAGAGTCAATTTAAAATATTGGGAATACTGCAGTTGTAAATCTTGACACTTCTTGTGTAAAGTACGGTGCGACCAAAGATATTTCATTCATTAAAAGTTTTGTTTAAAATTTTCAAATATCGGGGTTTCCCGAGAGTAATTGATTTATTAAATTAAGTTAGTAACCATTTAATATAGTCTCACCGTACAAAATAAAGTATTAAATTTTAAATATTGGAATTAAAAATCAATTAAAGGAA
>UXGD01002947.1:0-22874 GCA_900474315.1 Torymus auratus | reverse complement strand
AAATTCTACTTTTTACACAGTTGATTTAACTTATAAAAGCAAGTTTATTTTACTTTCATAAGAATCAGTAGAAACTGCTTATAAAAAACGTAGAATTCACTTTTTAGTAAAGTAAAATTGGCATTATGCTTTGATATGCATTTCAAATGAAAAGTAGTTTTTACTTTAAAACTTAAAAAAAAGTGAAATCTACTTTTTTTAAAGCAATTTCTACTTTTTCCTTATCAAGGTGATTTAACTTATGCAAAAAAGCAAGATTTACTTTTTTCCCGTGTGGTTGTTTGTCGAAAAATCATATATAATAACGTGATCTGCGTTTCGTTTTTCCGGATCGCCTATGTGTCTTAATTTATCTTGGCTTTGAAATAGTAACACATTTTCTTGTATAGAAAGGTTCATGAGCATACTATAAAATGCGAAATTTAAACTTGCAGTAGAGTAAAAGCAACGTCAATCTCTCACTTATTAGCGTAAGTTGCGTGATGGGACAATGAAATAGTTTTACCAGAATATTCGCCAAGTTGAATGAATCACAACTAAGAGTGTTTGTCGGAAGCCGCAATAAAAGTATTAAAGTTGGTAATGCCAGTTGGCTAATTCATCCGAATTTCAGAATCCTCCTTCCTTATTGCTCCTCTGCGCCAGCGTGGGGCCTTCTATCGCTCCCCCCTTCATAACCCGCAAGTTCGGTTAAAATCCAGTCCGCTTATAAGTTCATTCCGGGCTCCCTTCTCTCTTTGTTCGACTCGTCTCTCGAAAGGAGAGAGAGAGACTTGCTCGCGTAATGCATCTTCCAGCGCTCGGCGTAAAACGTGACGTCGCGCGCTGCTGCGCAAGTTCAAAGGTTTCGGCTTTCAAGATAAAGAGATTGCAAACATCTCCCGCGCCGCTCGCGCTCGCTAACATGAGCCGAGCTCTATTTTCTCCTTTCTCTCGCCTCGCTCTTTTTGCGCCTTGTTTTTGCTCTCCAGCTTCTTTTTCACCGCGCGTCACTTCCTACTCGTATGTGGCGCGCGCACACACTGGCTCGGCGCAGACAGTTTTTACGGACGAATTGGAAAATTTATCGCCTCGTTCTCTCCCTCTCTCCCGCGTTGCCCCCGAGAAACAATTTATTTCAATAGCGCCGTACATGATTTCGCGATATTCTTACGTAGCCGTGTTGCAGCGGAATACGCTACTTTTATATGGACTTTTCGTGATTTCGCTCGTCTCCCGCGAGCGCCGAGATGCATGTCTTTTTATTTATGGCCTGGATTTAGCCACCGTGCGAGCGCAGCTTCTCGTAAATCTCAAAGACTTTCCTTTCGACGCTCGATGCTTTAAAGAAAAAGTCCAATGTTTCGAGATGTCTTTAACTTCAGCGCCAAAACATAGTTGCCGTTTTTAAAACCACAATTATGTACGATTGTTGGGATATTTTACAACTTCTCAAAAGTACATTATAAACATAAATCTCTGAAAATTTCGAGCAAAAAACTGAAGGCTCCAAAATGAAGAAAAGGGATCTACTTTATATCTTATCCTTTCGTTATTTTGTTTCGTGTAAATATATAAACATTGCGTGTGGTCACTGAGTTTACACACGTTGCAAACTTATTGCGAAAAGATGTTTTACTTAAATTTCGGTACTGATAACCTTGGCAAAGAAAAAAGCTTTCGCATAATAACCATATCGGCGCTTCATGATTGGCATAAATATTTATTCAGCGCTTAATATTCGGAATTTCGGTATAGCCATGTCAAAAAAATGCTAATAAATTCATAAATAATGCGTAATTGACGTACAGAATGCTCGATTCCCCAAAGGCCCCGAATTTCCACGATAATAAGCTGTCACACTCGAGAGGCAGCTTATCGCGCGAATAACTTGCAGATATCTCCGGTGAGAAAACGTTGTCACGTCGTTCTCCCCTTTTGCGATTGATCTACGCGGGGGGATACGATCAATTTTCCCTTAATTCAGCAGATCTTGATGCACGCGCGCTGCGAGCCAGCGAAACATACCAGGAAAATCCAAGCGCTCTTCTCCACTTTTTATCGCGCGTGCGGCATTGCAAGCTTTTTCGAGGTGGTAAAATAGCAGCAGCTTTAATTCGCGACCGAGATAAGATAAAACACGAGAGAGCGAAGAGCGTAATAAAAATTCGTCGCGAACGAGCGCGGCGCTTTCTATAGAGGCGATGCCATCAGTGGAAAAAAGGGAGCGGGAGACGATTGCTCCGCGCGAGCGTTTTCGAGAGCGAAAAGGGGGCCGGTCTTTCGAAAGGCTTTCATGCACGCAAATACGTCATTATCGAATATCAATCGGGATTACTTTTATCTGCTGTTTTTTAGCCGGAGCTTTATTACTTTTCCGAGCACTTTTATACTCTCTGATTACAAACTGTATACGTTGCCATTTATACTAATGACCGATATCGATATAGTAGATATGTAGAAACAATTGAAATGCATTATGGATGATTTTTACATGAAAAACAGTATAGATTGAATCGAAATCGATAAGTTAAGAATAAAATAGCAAGTTTGTATTTATGTAAGAAAATACTCGCATGGAATACGAAATTTTGAGAAACAACAGACGAATGAAGAATTAGTTGAGATAAGTTAGTGGCTTCGAACATAACTTCGACGTATCCGTTCTCTCAGCCAGCAGCAGACGTTTACTATACCGAGTTCCACAGCGAGTAAGAATAATTATTGGGCTGTAGGTTCTCTTCGAATTCACAAGTCGCTTCAAACTCTCGTGTAAAATCGACCGTTTGCGAGCCCACTCTAGTACTTTAACCGAATGCACGCGCTACATGTGCAGAGAAACGGTTTAACAAAATTGCGCGTACACGTCGAAGCAATTAGTTCAATTTCTATATGATCGTACTGGCGCGTTGTGTATTTAAAAACTCGAGCGTCGAGCACTCAAAGTTTTAAAAATAAGCCCTATTAATGGGGGGAGAGCAGTAGAGGGGCCGACAGTTTTATATATTTTTCCCTTGTCCCATGTGTTCAAAACATGAGTTCAGCCGCCGCCAACATGTGTCCTTGAAGTAAAATTAATTAAAAAACGCGTCATTAGCACCCCCTCGAGAGAGAGAGCGCGCGCTTAAATCCACATTTGCAGCAAAGCAGAGAGGCTTAACGCGGTGAGCAAGCAGCCTTTGAGCCGAAAGCATCCGCAGGACAGCTAGCGCAGGCATCCAACTTGAAGAAAGACGGGCAAAAAAAGAATTACTCGACTCGCACTCACAAACGAATGCGAAATTACCTTCTCTCTCTTCCGGCGCGGAGCCAGCGCGAACAGACGGAGAAAAAACGAAGGCTAGAAGCCCTTTCCCATCATCGCATGCAGGTATATACATAGACGTCATAACCAACTTCCAGTGCGCACGTGCTGCTTTCCCGAATTAATCGACTGGCGTTCCCCCCTCGGGACAAAGAGCTGGGCTCGGCCACCCAGGGGAAGAGCAGTCGAAGGGAAACGAGCCAGGACGAGGCGGAGGAGTAGATAAACGAAAAAATCCTATACGCATATATATATACGAGCGATATAGAGGGCGAGAAATAGCTAGCCGACGCGCTAGCAAACGCGCAGGAAGCGGGGAGAGTCGCAGGCAGACGTGGCAACGTGGGAAGCCAGCCATCGAGCGAAGCCACCCCCGAAAAAAGATCCACGTGTAAGCACCTCGGCTATATCGCTCAGTAGGTCTGGAGAGGGATGCTACGACGGAGATGAAGAAAAAAAGGAGAGAGGGACCATCTGCCAGAGCCCCGCTGGCGTAACCTGTACTCCCGTCTTCCTCCTGCGCGCGATGGATCCTTTCTCGCTCCCATTGAGAAGAAAGAACGAACGCCTACGTGTTAGCGTGAACCTGGATTTTTTTTTATTCTACACTGCAGCAGATGCACTTTTCTTCTTCGCGGCGAGCAATTGACGCGTGGTGCCGACTTGTTCCGTCGGCTAATTTGAGGTCTCATTTCTGGGAAGATTTTTTTTTTCATAATAGGCGACCGTTCACAGCAGTTGTAAAGTGCGCCAGTTATCGAGCGTTTTAGGAATTATAATTTTCAGAATACCTACAGGGGGTTGGGCAGCTTTCGCGTTTGTCGCAGTTTACAATGCAAGCAATGTTATAAATATATACGCGTTATGAATGAAATCCTAAAATAGATTGACTGAACAAAAGCTGCCTCGTCGTGAATGAATGTTGCTGCTAAATATAGACAGAATTGGAGCTTTATATATAACATAATTAATTGTCACATGCCAGATGGAAAGGCTTACGAGGTAAAAGGAAGTGAAACAGATAGGGAAGTTATTTTGGAGATATCGTACTTCCCGGAGAGCATAAATTTAAATACATCGTTAAAACTTAACTGACATTATGCAACAGAAGGATATTGAAAGATTTATCAGCATATTGAAAAATACACCTGATGTATACGTTTCACAACACAAGTATTTACGAGTTGAACTAAAATATTTTCAGGTATATAAACTCTTGTATCAACATTTCCGCATTATTTCTTTGAGTTTTTGTTCGAAATACAGTTAAAATAGTCCACGGTTAAACGATTTTTCATCCCGCTTAACTTTAAACAAACAGCCCCCTTCTACCTTCTTGTTTTCATACTCGCGCGCGAGCATCATGCACTCTGACTAATTCGACAAGTTTTCCCCAGTCCTAAGGACTACTTTGGATTCCCTCGGCCGGCCAACGTCTCGCTAACATCCCCCGCGGCGGCAGGAAGGATATATATGCGCTTTACATGTCGCGATCGAACATTTGGCTGGCGAACGAAGAGAGATGGAGGGTGTGGCTCCTCGCTGACGTCGCTAGCTTTTCCTCCGAGCCGAGAAAAATGGGAGAGCTAGCGCCGAAGGTCTAGTGATATCCGTAATGGGAAACCCTCGGGGCCGCAGAATCGTTCTCTCTTATTCCGGAGGAGAGGAGATGGCTTCTAGGAACCCTTGATGCGGATCCACTTTAATTTCACTTCTGCTTATTCGCGCCCCCTATATATATATGTGTATATATGTACACGAACAGGACGAGCTCTTTTATCTCTTCCTCTCCCGAATCGACGAAAATGACGAATGAGCCAGAATGCACATTTTACGGATGGGATAAGTTAACTCGCCCGCCTGGCTTGTTGAAATGCAATTAGGAGGGGTATGCTCTATGTGCGCGGAGGTCTCGACGGCAGTCGTTTCATTAATTAACCCCGAAAGTTTTTTTTCAATTCCTTTTATGCGTATTGTGTCAGCAATTTTTTGGCTTTTGTATTGGATGTTTTGACAGTCTTTGGCGTTGAATATTCGATTGGTCGAGGTCGATACCGATAAATTTACTCTGCCTCGATAGACATAGTGGAATTACATATTTATAAGAACATTTCATTTGCAGAGCAAATTTCTGACTGATGTTAAGCTGTTCCAGCATTCTATCACATATTTATCTTAATGAAAATCTTTAGCTATAGCAAATGTTATTGGAAACGCTAACTATTTTCATATTCTCGTTATCATTCGTATTTTTTACTTTCGTGCATAATCTCCGTTTTATTAGCGATACGTAAATCCCTGATGATTAAGATCAAAAGAATGAGCAAACGCTTTAGATTAAAGCAAGTTTTTCCGCATATTGAATAAAAACACTTGAGTAAATATATCGACATTTTTCTTTGAAAACACAATTCCCATTATTTCTTTGATGCATTATCGAAACAGAAAAAAAAAAGTTACCCGAGTAAGGTGATACAAAGTTTAGAAAAAGCTATCCCTTAGTGCTGTATCCACTCTCCGTGCATGTATGATGAGCATATCGAATTTTATGTTTCAGAGCCTTACCGAATGGCGGTCCAGTTACATATTATAATAACCTAATCGTAATTAGTCAAATGAAGGAGCTCGGTAGCGCTCCAAAGACAAGTTATGCTATGATAAACTTTTTCTCAGTGTATACTATGCGTTTACATTCTTGCCGTTACTGATGAACAAAGCCAATAGGTACCCTATCCCGTATTAATAAAGGTGACTGTAAGAATAATGAAATACATCTGGTTAGTCTCATTGTCTAAGACCCTAATAATTAGCTCATTTGTGAAAAGTGAGAAGCCACAAGCGCGTATCTCGGTAGCTTTCCAGGCCTCCTGGTATACCTGCTGAATCTGGCGCCGACTTGTATATTTATACCGAAAATTTTCAGCGAGACGCCTTTAATTACCACAGCAGGAGAGGTAGCTCCCTCAACTCTCAGTGAGCGCGTCCATTGTCTCGCGCGCGCAGGTATATGTATGCGCGCCGGCTGTAGCCGGTGGCAAACGCGTATGAAAGGAAAGCCTCTCGCTCCGGCCCGTCGACGGTCGGCCGCGCTTACGTACACAAACACCAGGTAGAATCTACGCCGGCACTGGGGAGGGAGAACCTAAGCCGAGGATCGCTTTTCAAAGCTCGCGCGTGCACGACACGCCGGCCAGACGGGGCAGGTATATAATGCAGGCGACGGGGGCGACACACACAGAGCATCAAAAAATCGACACAGGCGCACGAAAAGTCCTCTTTATGGCCGTGTCTATATACGTGGACGAGGCTCTTACACCTTGTGCGATCCACCCCCGTCCTTTTCCATACATACGTCCCCTATAGGCGTTTCTTATTTAGCTCCTCGCGGGATGATGAGACGAGGGCCTGTACATATATAGCAGATACGTGCGCGAGAGAAAGACGAGCAACTGCTTTGTTCGGGAGGAAAAGCGCTCGCAGACAGCGCAGAGGGAAAGCCCAAAGGCAGCCGAGGACAAAGAGGAGCGGAGACGGGATAGGCGGAGAGGAGGTAAACACGGATAAGAGGAAAACCTAATAGGTCGGAAAAAAGAATGGGAAAGATGGGCAGGAGGAAAAGAAAACGGCTCCATTATGACGACTCTAATAAAGCCAACACGCGCGCGGGGGAGCCTGAGCTATTGGCAGAAGGGATCTTTCTTTTCCACTTTGCCGTGTAGGTACTATATAGCAGCAGAGTGGAGGCGAGGACCGCATTGGCGACAGAACAATAATTGCGAACATTTGCTTGCTCCCGCCCCTTCCTTTCTTCTCTAGCCCGCATTCGTGCTCTGCGTACAAGCGGCTCATCGTCTACAGCTCGAGAGGCCTTCGAAAATATAACAACGCTGCAATGAGCAAAGTGACTCGATTGGGTTGTTCATTGATTCTTAGCGATGCGGTGTTTTGCCACCTTTCGTGAGACTATATTTCTAGCTATAAATTATTAAAACTCTATTTTGTTCAAAGGAATTGCAGTATATACGATGAGGTTCGTAATGCATTGAAAATGAACGTAAATACACGCAGTTGTATGATGTAAACCGACAAAATTTGCACTATATAGAAGTTATCGATGATGTTGATAAGAAAACGACAGTTTATTTCAAGACCTGTTTGCTGCGATGAAAATTCATTATTAGCTTGGATATATTAATAATTTTGCAAGTGCATTTCTCAAAGCTATCAGATTGATCGTTTAGTTGATGTACATATATTTTTATGAGAGATAATCATAGACATTCGAATTAACGTTAATTACGTGGGTGAAAAGTTTTAACGCTAATATGCGCGGCGAGCGACTGCGCGCACCGTGAGATTTTAACCTACAAAGCAGATAAAAATATTGAGATATATAGATTACTGAACTGCTGCTTTCCCATGAACTCTGCGATGCTACACTCGCTAAAAGGAGCGTATACACTGCTACTCGAAAGTACACGGCTTCAATTGATCTCAATTCAAAAGCATCCACTATATTTACATATACGAGTTTTTATTAATATTAAAATTTAGTATACGGTGCAAACAAAGCAATTATATGGTTATTTGTCGAATAAATACACATTTTGTAAATTATGGCATTATATAAAGGCATTAGAAAAGAATAAAATTATCTCTTATTCACAAGAACGCTTCCACCAATGTAACTGAAACTAACAATAGACGCGTCAATGGAAAGATTTTTTTTCAGCTGGTATAATCTGTAACGAAATCCCATTGCTAAAATCAATGTTTGCGTGAATGAAAGCCTCTGTACGTGAGCACGAGCTTATCGCTTAAGGCAACTGTTTCAAAGCTACGCAAACTTGCAGAAAAAGAAAAAAATAAGTCGCCGATAACGAAGACGAATTGAAGCAGAAAAGAAATAAACGAGACCCAGTGAGAAGGACGAGTCCTGGCCGGGGGAGATAATATTCGAGGGTACGTCCCTGATCGGGTATAGACGCGCGCACACACGTAAACCTTGCTGAGTAAGTATGTGTGGGCAGAGAGCTCGCGCGTGGAACTGGAGCGGAGCGCCTTCTCTCTCTCTCCCTCTCGTGCCATTAGTGCAGTTGCGGCTGCGCTCACGTACTTACACGTACTCGCGTAAAACTTTGTTTCCTCCGGCTGCTTTCACCGGAGCGAATGTGAGCCCGCGCGCGCGCGAGGCTAATGTCTCTCGTCGGAGCTAATGCCACACAGCGTCGGCGGCTAATGGCAAATCTTCAATAAACGTAATAACCCACTTTCATGCTAATTCCGATTCAGCGAAGCACCGAGCGAGCAATGAGAAGAAGCAAAAAAAGAACGCGTGTGTTATGCCTTTCTTTTTCGCAGGAGAGCCATGGAGAGCGCGCAATCGACATATACACGGCGGCGTTTCGACTAATGCGAATTTCGAGAGCGCTGATATTATGCGAGCGGCTGGAAAAATTGCTCCGCGCGCGGTCGTCTGAATTTATTGGTTATTACGCGGAGGTATCCGTGCGGTGGCCTCTTTGAAATGCAAGAACGCCAGTCGGTTCTGCAGCGAGATAAGAGGTGCGAATGTGGGTCCGCGCGGATCGGGACGAACCGATTTCCGCTCGCGAATTCCCGGCAAATTCGCTTAGCGTACGCCTCGTGTATAATAACTCTGTAACTCTATAACTCATGGATCGAAACCAGATGATTTTTATGTTTATGCGACCAGCGACAAATTGAAATGTACTTATTTTCAAATATTATATATTTGCAGAAGAAATATAAATGTACATCTTTGTGAGTCAAGTTTCCAAGTTATCTTACGAAAATAAAGACATACATTGTAGATTGCACTACGCAGTCGCGCGCGCGCTATCATTCATAAAAACATATCGTCTGTATATTAAAGCTCAATAAAAATTACGGTATCTCGGTGCCATAAAATCAGCTCACGCTACGTCGTCAACAACTTTACTCGCGCACGATTGTATGAACCACTTTATTTTTAATCGAAGACGTCGTAAACGCGCTATGACAAGCAAAGCGAGTTACAGTGAATTACTGAGAATACGTTGAGAATGCTATTCGCGTATAGTATGTTTCTGTCAGGAGGCAAAAGGTTTTCGGATCAGAACTAATGTCTAATAAATGAATGGATATATAACCTTTTTCAATTTCAGTTGAACAGATACAATTCTATAATAAAACATTATTTTCTCATAATGTCAAATAGGTTATAATTAGTTAAATTTAATATATTTCAAGTGGGACACGATTTTATGTAGATTGACAGTATGTTCATATAGTTTTTAAAAGAAAATAAGTCAAACGCACATGAACAGCTTTGCAAACTTACAAGTAAAGACTCTGAAATAAGTACACGCATGGCAGTAGAGGTGTTACTTTAATATTTTATTTTAACATGAAAACGGGGCCAGCGGAAGACAGCAATGAAACATATAATGAAAACGAAAAAAAAGATCAAGGAACAGATAAATCACAGCAGCGAGCGTGCAGACGCATAAATATTGCACGCTCTGATCTCGAGGCGAAGTTATTCTCATTCCCTACGGTTCAAGTTGCTCCTCTGACGAGGTAAAGTGACTTTTTTTCAATACGTAAATACTTTATATAATGAAGGCAATCGCGGTTGTTTCAAACGGTTTTAGTCGTTGAGTATGTACTGCAGTTGTTAATTTTTGTCAGATTGTATCTCCTCTACTTTACGTCTTATTGTATCTTACTTAAGTGATATTACTGGCTCGACGAGTTTAATATATTCACTAAAGATATATATAACATTTCCGAAAGTGCTAGATCATTTAGCGAAAATTAACCGAGCAGGAAGCGGGCGGCACATTGTTGGAAAGAAGAAAAGCTTGTCCCCGAAATGAAAAATCAATGAAAGTCCGCGAACAAAGGCTGTGCGCGGGGAGAAAGAGGGGCGCAAGCAATACATCGTTCGGAACATACCGTCCGTCCATGGCCGAGGAGACAAAGTCACACTGCAGCAGCAGCGGAAGACGGCCGTAAAGCAGCCGCGGGGCGAGGTTGTTCTCTCTCGTTGCTCGGAATAAAAATACGGGAGAGAAAAATCAGGCACACAGACACGAAGAGCAGAGCTAGTGCTGGTTTCTCGAAACGGAGATGTGGAGTAGCATTGCAGGAGGTCTATCTCCCCCTCCTTGCCATGCGTGCAGTGCGAAGCGCACTATATAGCTGCACGTTAGAGAGGAGGGCGAGAGAAACGGATACTCGCCTTTCAAAAACGCTATATAGACACAGGCAGCTCGCTGTAAGTGCTGCAACGCTGCGCCGCCGCTGCCACACATGCGGGAGATCGCGTTGCCCGAGCCCGCAGCGAGCTCGGTTTCCACGAGCTGCAGTACAGGCCAAGCATTGCAAAAACCGAGACTGGCTATAGCGCGCGCGTTCGAGGAAGCACGGACGGAGATATCTCTCGAGATCTGCAGCGCTGCAGAACGCCGTGCATCGGCCGCGGCAGCAGCCTAATCGCGAGAGCAGGAGAGTGCGCATGGCACATCTATACGCCGGCTGCTGCATGCGCGTCTGCGGCATTAAATCCACCGACTGTGTGTGTATTCCGCTAGCAGGCAATATCGGAAGAGGAGAAACAGACTGTTTTCCCCTCTACCCCATTTTATTACGCCCGAGTTTCAGTATCGGATGCTGAAAATTTTCATTGACGAGACTTAAACTTAATTATTGCGAGTGCATTTATTATTGTCAAGTTTTTGCTGTTCTGATAGAGACTCGGTAACAAATATATATTTATATCCATTCGCATTAAAAACTTAAATTATTTTAGATGCTGTTACCAATTACGACTGGAATATATATTCAGTTCCAGTCGTATAATTTTCAATAGTTCAAATTTGATACTCGCCTTTGGTATAATGGATAGCCATTAACCGATTTTTTTTATTCGATCTATTATTCAAGGCGCATTTGGAGGCCGTTTTAGTTTTGGAGCCCGCAGTGAATGCACCGACGGGGCTATAATTTTGAAGTAAGTCCAGGTGCGACTCGCAACTCCATTATCCGCCACAATAGCAACATCCCCGTGCGCCCGTATAGTCCATATATATCAGACTCCGCGTCTGAACTGCTATACAGAGCCGTGATGCAGTCAATTAATTTATGAGGCGAAAATCTCAGTAAAAATAAAATTCCGCGGGCGCGTAAATCTGATATTTTCACGTGCCGCAATTTGGAAAAGTTTAAACCCCAGTTTACGCCGCGGTGGCGTTACCAACGGTTAGCAACTTCTGCTGGGGCAGGATTTTTGCAATCCTCGCTGAATGCGCGAGGTAAGTTTCGAAAAAGGCAGCAGCAAAAACGTAGACGCACCGTATGCGCGTATAAAACCACAATGGCCACGTTAATGAAACAACGCGTACAAAGTCGGCAGTTGGCTATAAGCGCGTCAAATGAAATTACGCACATACGAGATTCTGTCCTCTACAGCACATAATTCGAGTATGTGCAGCAGCGCGCCCCCATGGCGTGGCGCACGCGAGGCCCCCGAAAAACTCATCCAATCCGCGCGTGACAAAGCGCACAAAGGAGCCGTCGCGCGTGTGCGCGGCATGCTGCACGATCGATTTGTATTATATCGCGCGTATATATCTCGCACGACTGCGCGCGCGCGCGAGAGAGAGGCGAACAAAGAGAGAGAAAGAAAAAAAAAGTGAAAGGTTTCGACGTCTGGCAATTAACATTAATGAGCGCGGCGTAGAGCTGTGTGTCGATGTGAAAATGCGCGTCCCTCGCGCTGCCGCGTTGGAAAGGGAGATATAAGCAATATGCGTGCTTTTCACCAGTGCTCGCCCGACGAGAAATTCAAAATATAAAGCTGGCTTTCGGGGGCAAGATTGATCGAAAGGATTTCCAGTCCCGTGATGGGATTAGGAGCAAGGGCGAGCTCTGCACTTTTCCATTCATTATCTTTTTTATATCGGGGATTTCGAGCGTTCAGGCGTATTGAATTTTTTTCACGTATCGTAATATTCAGGATTATTATTGTTATCGTACTGCCTTTTATTAAGTACCGGTTTCAGAGTTTTCAAAGTAACGCGTTAATAGTAGTTTAATTTTCAAACACCATCGAAGCGAGAGCTGTTAATCTGAGAATAAGTATAACATTTCGTGTACTGTATACAAAAGAAGTGCAATTTGTCTGAGAAGTCCGTGAAAAGTCTTTGATGAAAAACCCCATTCGTGTGAGGCTCTTACTGCTATAGGTTTTTTTATGAAAATGAACTCTCGGGGAGTCATAAATACAAATACAGCGTGTATAACCATTTGTTCCGAACTCGAGAAAACTAAAAGTTTTCTACTTGCCGAGAAGAGGCGCGCGTGCGCGTAGCTCCGGCACACGCATGGGGGATTCCGGAGAAATACAAAGTTGCACGCACCCATGGGGAAGAGAAACGAGCGAGATACAGCCGAGACAAAGACACTCGCGGATGTAGAGAAAGGAGATACATTAATGACGAGGAGGCGCATCGAAAAAATACAGAGAAAACTATATATGAAAAATATAGCGCGCGCCGTAAAACGAGATGCGGGGTGATGTATACACGCGTAGAAAGAGAGTAGAGCGCGTCACAATAAAAACGAGAAGCTCGTCGTAAAAACAGAGAGAGAGAGCGGGGGGATAAAGGGAGAGCCCTCGAGGCCCGAAACACAAAGCGTCGGGAGCCGCTCGTCACGTACACGAACCACAGACACACGCGTAGGGCCCGCATACAGACGCGCACGCATATACATATCGCCGAGGCAGCAGCTGCTCCGGGTCCGACTACCGCCATCTGCCAGCCACAAAATTCCCCGAGAGAGCGCCGTGTCCCGGGTGTATGGGAAAACACACACACATACAGCTCGACGACGATGACTCTTCGCGCATAAGTGCGTCCGCTGTCTATATACGGCTTCCTGCACGCCCGCTCTCAACGCTCGGACCGCGCGACTGATTATACGGAAAATTATGCGCCCCTAACCGCCAGGGCCTCTGCAGCGCGCACACGGCAATTTTGGCGGTTTTTATTTTATTCTTCCCTTTTTTTTATCGCTGCCTGCAGCCCAGCGCGGTGGGAAAGCCAGGCAGGCAGGCCGATCGAATTGCCTTTATGGATGGATGGAATTGGATTTGTAAAGTGACGGCTGCGCGCGCGCTGGGTGCGTGATTGGTCGTTGATTGGTGCGCCGGGCCGAAATATAGATTTCTTTTTCTTTCACATACGCTCTATCGCGAAAACCAAGTTTTCCTTCCGAGTCAACGCGGCGTTAATCAATTCTGCCAAACGAATCAAGCGCCGGCCCCCCTTGGAAATCTGGTTGACTAAAAATAGCAGGCAAAACGCAGATGAACTTTGGTCGTTTTTTAACGTCTTTCATATATACGTTTGGCTGATTATTCTACTACCTATTTTCATATACTCCCATGTGTTGGTATTGTGCCAACAATTTTTTCAGTTTTAGAGATCTTAGAGACAATACTTAAATTAGTAATAACTTATTACCCACAGTAATAAATTCCTGTCTAAATTCGTCTGCTTCTGTCTTTGACTATATAATATAGAAACACATGTCAGTCTTTTATATTGTAATGTTGTTTGTAATGTTGTAATCAGGAATAAGTTAACAATTGTTTTATTAAATATTTATGTACAGGAGCAGTCAATCGATATGGCAATCTGCATATGAAATAATATTTCCTTTGAAATATGTCACACGTCAATGCTCATATAGCAACGATCTATTTCGAATATATATACTTTTTACCTATACCGTGAAATATTTCATAATATGGAGAAAAATGGCAATACTAATAGTGGATGTGTATCGACCAAAGAATCTTGCTATATTCACGGGTAAAAATGATCGTTGTACGCTTGAAAAACATATACTTACTTTAGCTATTTACGCACGCGTTTGTTTTTCATATAGATAAATTTTTCTTTCCAGAACGTTCTACCGCGCGCCTCGTAAAACAACAGACTGACTAAGGCTTATTTTTCTCGCAAATAAAACGTTGATTCGCAGTAGGTATAGCGTTTCGGTTACATTAGATAGGCATTTTTTGTTCGCTGATTGCACATCAAGGTCTCTCGCATACACGAAGAGGCCACATCCTCCGAAATAAGATCGCAGCATATCGTGGAAATGGAATCCCCCGTGCGCTGCGGAGCCATCAGCTTTAAGGTATACACGTATATAGTACACGCGATTCACCATTTCATTATAATCAATACGGAGCGGCCGCTTGGGCGCGTTACATCATCGCGCGGCGCTGCTGCTATACACGCGCAAAAAGGCGTTCGACGACCCCCCTCGGAATATAAATATCAGCATTACGAACGTACTTTTTTCGGTCCAATTGCGCCCGACCGTCTTCTTCGGCTCTACTCACTGCAAAAGAGGAGATTACGCCGCGACTGCCAGTGGAAAATTTCCAGCCACCGACGTTGCTGTATACTCCTTTCTTACGTTTAAATTACAAACACGACTGTAATTGCAGTAAAATCCATCAGCGTGAAATTTTCAATACTTGTGCGTATAGTATTCTGATTCAAAGTCGTTGTAAATATCACGTCCCTTCGCATTAACACAACGCTATCTATGCGCGCGTATCCGCAAAAAGGGTAGATTGCGTACAACCCACATTAAAATCTGGCTATATAGTTGCGATAGCCGAGCTTATCAAGCCCATTTTGTATATACACAGCCTCGAACAAAGAGCCGAGCTGGCCGCAAGAACCTCGCGATCTCGATTTTTGCGCCGCGGCAGCAGCGCAGCCGCTGGGGGCTCAACTCTCGGCTTGAAAGCCCCAGCATCAGCAGCGAGCGGAGGCTGGGGCGCAAAGTCCAACCTCGGTCCCCCCGCATTCTAATCTACCCTCGCATATACGTGCGCACCCGGACGAGGGCTGGCTGGGCTGGCTGGCGGTACACGTCAGCAGCGCGGGGGGAACGCCGCAGCCGCCGTCGCCGTGGAAGCCGGGGCGCGCGCGCACACACGCTGCTCGCTCGCCCGGATCGATATGCACATTTCGGCGGCGGCGGCGGCGCTGGCAGGGGGAGAGGGGGCTGCTAAAGTGTCGGGGCGAGAAAGAAAGAGACCAGGGGGAGCGGAGGGGAGCGACTCGCAAAATGTTTCATTAACAATGTCGTTATTAGCAGGCAGCGCGACGCCCGAGTGCTGCTGCTGCGTATTGGTTATGCGCGCGCGAGCGGGAGCTGGGAGTGGGTTTTGCAATTTTTTGCGCCGCTTCAAGTTTGGCTCCTGCTGCCGCCGCCGCCGCTGCTGTTGGCATCGAACGTCCAGGCAGAGTGAATGAACTTCTGCCCCAAAGCGAGCGGAGCGGTGAGAGCCGCGCGGACCGCTCGAATTTCACGTTATATGCGTTTGTAACAGATTATCTAACATACGAATTATTTTTCGCTTCGTTATCCTTTAGAATTTCAGTACTTTTTTTAATTTACTATCTTCAAGTTCACTCTGACGTAGGCGCAACAATTGGAAAATAACTTGTCAAACCTAAGCGATTTTGTTTAAACGTATACGTGAAATTGAGAGAGCTAACTATAAAATATTTTACTTCTGAGCTTCTTTATAGGATAATTAAACTATTCATTTTTCCTTGTTTATTTTCAGAAATATGGGACAAAATATTTTTTCATAATACACTGGAAGTTAAATTATATTCATTTGTTTATTTTCTGCTAGTATATCATATATTATTGAGGAATATATAACGCTTCCGAGTATATACGAGAATTTCTACAAGAAATCCACACCTGTAACAATCTTTTCTCCTTCTGTAAGTCATATAGTACATGCGAAAAACTTTTTGAATCCACGAAATCGAGGTCGTAACATTGTTTTAACCGCACATCAATTTGTTTTATGAAAATTTAACGTGGGAAGAATAAACGAATGATTCGCCAGCTTCTAAAGGCCTCAACAAATTTGGGCAAATATCAACATTAAAGTAGAAGAAAAGGAAATAAATGAGCAATTGAAAATAGTAAAAAATATTTTAAAAATGACGAAAGCCTTAAAAATTACGTAAATTAATTGCAAATGAACTTCCATAATCTACGATTCTGAGCTTAAATTGAAGCTTCTTTCTTCTACTTTAATCTCCGACTTTAAGAACTCATAATATTGACTACTCATCCGTGACTGCTTTTCGTTCATTTTTGGAGAGGTATGCCCCAATCTTTTTTACTTTTAGAAAACACTAAGGATTTCTTGTTGAATTTCTCATATAAGATATGATACCTAACCTAGGAAAAATTTTTAGTCCTCACTATAATAGGTATAGATTATTGGTTTCCTTAGCAACAGCAACTATCATTCTAAGTATATCTATATCAAATTTATATATATTTAATCACCATTTCATATAGAATCATATAGCAGTAGTTAATAGTTACTGAACAATATCTTTATACAACATTTTAAATAAAAAAAATCGCCATTAACGAACGGTATATCATAAATAAGAAAAAATTACTCTTAAAATAAAAAAAAAGGACAATCGAATAATGAGCCGATCGCGTGCACCTATCTGGTTTTTATTACGATATTAGGATATATATAATTAATACTGTAGATGAACATTGTACGAATCCACGCAGAAAATGAGTTATTAGCATGACATGAAAAATATGCTTAATATAAGTACACTGCATTTTGTTGCATGCGGCTAGAAGAATTATCGCATCATTATAGCGTAATTATGTACGCCACAGTTATTAATAAATACAGTTACCTCGCACCTTCAATTAGCGTGTATGGTTATATTATTATACCCTTTTTGTATAGTAATTATTAATAAAAAATTCTTTGAATAATATCTGAAAATAAAAAACAATTTGATGGTAAAAATACTTTGTATTTGTACATATAAATGACAGCAATTTTATTCTTGAAATACTAACGACTTTTCTAAAACATGTTTACTTGGCAAATAATAGTTGAATATGCGTAGAAAATTAAATAAGAAAAATAACTTTTCCTAAGAAATGTTTTAGCTTGCCAGTTTTTGTTATGTTAACTGTGAAATACAATAAGAATATGGTTGTAAGAAAAAGAAGTGTAAAAATGGAATGACAATGTTGGCGTAAGAAAGATCATAAATAAAAGCAAGAAAGAACTGAAAGAATAAAAGTATAGTATGGAATCTATAGTTATAATGAAGCAAAAAGTGTAGAGAACAAAATTGTATGTTTTATCAAATTCTGCCAGCGACGAAGATAATGTTCGTACGTGCGACAGAAACAGGAAAAGAAACAGAAATACCAGCCCGGATACATAATCGTCGGGGTGATAAGGCCGAGAACGTCCACGCGGTCAACAAAAGTCGCACGTAATAAAAGGCTCTCGGCTCGACAATGGCGAAACCACAAGAGACACAAAAGCACTTATAAAAAAATTAAGAGCGCGAAGAAGTTAGAAAATCCATTGATTGAAATCGCGCTATTATGTATAGTTTGTCCCTCTTTCGAAGCGAAGACCCCTTTAGCTTACAGCTCGACGGCGACGCGCGGTTACTATGCGCATACGGCAAAAATAACACGCTTGTGGCGCGGCCGCTGCCACCCATAATGCAAAAGTTCGCGTATGTCGCGCTGAAAATAGACGCTCGCACTCGCACGCGCGCACCTTTGCCTCGTGCCACAGTTGGATTATTGACTATGGAGGGTATATTCCGCACGCGCGTATGTGTTTAAGCGTACGTGGCAAATCCAACGTTTCCTCGGCGCAGTTTTTTTTGGTGTTTTCTTTTTATTTTCGCCCGCCTTCTTCCGTACCATTCAACGGCTTTCCTGCACTAGGGGTCGCACGACGCGTGGGGCGCGCACAACGCAGGCGATAACGAATTATAATTTGTCGGTTTTGCGGTTTTGCATTTGCGCAGTTGCCTTATACATCTGTGTACAAGCGCATATGACGCATGTGATGCTGCCGCGGGATCCACGAAACTAATGAGCTTTCGATTTTAGGATTATTCTTAAATGTATTTACGAAATGTTCGTTATAATTATAACGTTCTCGTCTAGTAGGAAGTTTTAATTACCTAAAAATGATTTTAATTTTGATTTGGCTTGATATATCGACTTTGTTCTAACTCGTTTGAAAGTTTAAACACATTTAACTCTTTTTAATTATAAAAATTCATTTTTACAAATTTAAAAGTAATTATAAATTTAACTAAAACAATAGTTTATTTGATGTATGGTCCTATAGGCAAATAACACAATATTTAATTGTAAAAATATTGTAAAAATGTTAAAATTATTAATTAAATTATAATATGCAGATAATTATTTTAACTATATATTTGTGTTCAAGAATGTTATTATCACAAATCTATTATGCAGAATAATAACAATCTTTATTCATTAAGCATCCTTAACTATTGTTTGCCACCTTTTTATAGCTTATTACTATTCGTGTGGCAAAGCTACAAGAAAAAAACAAACAATTCATTCCTTTTGACACTAGAGGTTTTTAAGACGTATTCTACTGCATGTATTTGAAGTTATGCAAACCATTATATAATTCTAGTTGACAAATTATGATCTGCAATTTGAAATCTTTTAGTTTTAACTGTTGGCCATAACAGATAAAAAATTAAAATATTGTATGTTTTATCATTCATTTAATATCAAATACGGCCAATATATACTTTATATAAATACTTCTAGTAGTAAAATCCTTTTGTGTAAGTACTTTTAGTAAACTCTACACGCATAACCATGACTCGATCCTTTGATGTGGCACAAGCGAATAAAAATCGATGAATGACATTATGTTCTTGTAAAGGACAAGAAATTATAATGAACGTGACTTCATTAACTTATACTTGGAACATTTATGGTGATGATAGTATAAACAAAATTTATAAGTGTAGGACAAGATACAAAGTTTTATATTCTTAACAAAGATATATTTATAAACGATTTTTTATTTCAGATACAGCGTGAATAAATTCATCACTTTAAAAACACATTTAACTTCAAAAATAGGGTAACGGGCGAAATATTTCGTCGATGCAAGGCAGCGTCCTCTTTTCGTTCTTTCACTTTCGAGAAAAACGGAAAATGAAAGAAAAATAAGAAGAACGTAAACTGCCGAAATGAGGTGCAAGATAAAATAACTTGTTCAATAACGTAAAGAAGATGGAGCTGCGACAACGTGCAGAGAAGCTCGTCGATTATGGCAGGTTATTTAGAAAAGGAGTCATCAAAACAAGATAATAATGAGAAAACGTCGCGGCGCGGGTTATGAGAGGCGCGGAGGGGGCCATAAGTATACTGCGCGTCTCCTCACAACTGCGCCGTGTTATACGCGGCGGTTTTTCGGGGCCGCGATTCCGGGAAGCCACGAGCTGCTACCACTGCTACTTTTTTCACCGCTTTCGGCCGACGACGGCGCGAGTCTGCACGTACGCACACGCGGCCGAGAAGCAGCAGCGTCTCGAGTACGTATATGTACATGCTGGGTACTTGGTAGGTATGTGCACTCGACGGGCAGGCTCGAGTGCACCCGGCCGTCTGGCCATGCAGTCTGCAGCGAAAACAAGCTTCTTCCCAACGCAACTCGCCTTGCCGATGTGGCAGAAATATAATATCTTAAAGCCTAAATTTCAACTTGCTGCGTGTATGGGCCTATCAGGGTAGGTACCATAGGTTTCTTTCATTCATCAAATTCTCTAACCAAAATAGCTCAATACACGAGCAAGACTTATATTTCTACGGGTATAACATATGAATTTTAACAGGCTGGAATATTTTCATGGCTTTGATATAGCTCGGTGTGTTTCGTAAATGTGTTTAATTGAAACTGATAATATTTACGTCCTACGCGTCGTAGGATATAATTGAGCTACACATCAACCGTGTATTGTACAGCTCGAAGTGAGAATTCCCGAAAAATTCAGGCAGGTATTTACGGCGACACGCAACGTGTAAAACCCGAAGGCCCACTTTCGTAGGCGACTGCATGCCCATCCGAGAGGGAACTCCAAACACAGCTCTCGTTAAAGGTGCGCGCACACGCAAACACTCGCGTATAGCGCGCGACGGCGACGCTGCTTTATTAAGATGGAATACCGTTCTCCCTGCAGACGCGGCGACGCGCTTTCTATTCCCGTGATGCTGTATATATGCTGCTTCTTCGTCTCTATCTCTCCCTCTCTCTCTTTCCTCCTCGATGTTTTTTCCTTACTTCTCTTTTTTCGAGGCTCCACTCGAGCTCTCTAGGAAATTTCCTACGACGGCCGCGTCGAAATGATTTTGTCTTTAGAAATGCCAAGCCGTCTTCTAAATGGTGCGTAGGTGTGCGTTAATTCATTTTTTTTACTGTTGTTCTCGCGAATGAGTCAACTCTACATATGCTTGAGAAAGCGCTTCATGCAATGTGTACTTTATTATTTTTTGTTGTTGTCTGATTTAATATTATACAGGCAGAACGGCGTTTGCTGAAGAATTTATTGCTCAAGTGTTCGTTTATTAAAATACTATTTAAAAAGACAATGATTATAATAATAATGTCGTCATACAGAATCATCCGAAAAACTGATTATATTATGTTAATCAATAATGAAAAGCATCAGTAAACTAGTGGTTTATATATTAGATGTAATTGATTAATGCTTTGTAGTTGCTAATTAAACTTTGACGAATCAGAATCAATATTCAATTTATTTTATTAAAAATAAGTTAGTAATTATTAAATCATTTCAATTACTAATACAATTATTTTTCAACCAAAAAGCTATTAGAAACATTTCGTAAGTATAATGTTAAAATACGCGAGAAGAAAGTTGCAATATGGCACATGTATTTAATTATAATACGTATCGATTTCACAATGCCGCCATATTGTAGTTTAGTTATGTAATTAAATGACAATTTCCGTATATTAAAAATATTTCTTTAAAGTGTTCAGAAGCCTCCTACAAAATTTTATTAAACCCGCATAACAGAGATACCAGCCCTTGAATGTTAATTAGATTTATACGCTTACATCTGAGCTCTAAAAACCAAAAGTTAGGCGCGTTGCTCGTGCTGCCGGGAATCGCGTGACTCACTCGGATTTTATCTTTCATTCCTTTCAAAATAAAATTCTACCGTTCAGCATCCGGCAGGTATAATCACACGAGCGTCTGGCGCTAACGTGCATATATGACGTCTCACGCGTCTAGTCGTGCGCGATTACGACGCTTGCGCACGCGGAAATGGCGCCGCCACTGCTGTGCAGACATCACATCGACGTCAATTGAATTTTTCTATTACATCGGAGTTTGTTCCGCCGTAGAAAAAATCGCAGCAAGCCAAGTCGAATTGATTAATGAAACGCACTAATTGTTTCTAATGGACGTCTTAATTCGCACATTTTACATAGTTTTCCGAAGATAACTGTTACGTAAGAGAAAAAAAATAACGTTAACGTGAACAAATATTTGTTATATGAATGACGAATGAAAATATGTTTAGTTTAGGCGATGCATTGTAAAATGAAATTTGGTATTACACGATATGTATCATAAAATGACAGATCTCTTTAAAGAATCGAAAGGAAGGTTTAGTACTTTTATTAAATATTTTTGCTTTATAAGAGGAAGTTTTTCAACGATGAAACAAATTTTTCAAACAAAAAATGTTTGAAAACATGTTTTAACACTTTTAGCACGAAAATCTGTCGTTTTTGAGCAAACAAATTTTCTCGCGCGCATGCGTGTGTGATGTGTATTTTTATTTCGGTATCAAACGTAATATTGTAATATTTTCGATTTTTTAAAAACATGTTTATTTTCATGGATATTGAAGTTAGCATTATTAATGACAGTTTTTGTATATTAATTGAATGAATTTGTGGGGTAAAAATATTTATCCATAAATTTCAGAGATATTTGAGATTAATTTTTTTGTAATCATAATTTCCAAGTAATGATTTGAACTACAGTTTATTCAGTAATTTCAGGGATTTCGAAGTTAATATTATCATCAATTTTATTAATATGGCATGCATATAGTCGTTTACAAATTATTTATAAACACAATAAGTTTACAGGTAGATTTTAAAAGATATATATTTTCATTAGTATTTTATATATTAATTTTCCTATGAATATTCATAGATAAAATTTGGTGTGATACGTTTAATTATTGACATAAAAATTAAAAACAAAGTATCAATACATTAGTTTGAGAAAAAGCGGTGCGTCAATCTATTGGCAGCGACTTTTTATAATCATCTAATCAAATAGAAAGTACTTTCAAAGAATTCTCGCTATCAATCGAAAGTGTGAATATAATTAGCAAATACGGCTCTTAGTTTACGTGGGAGTTTGTTAATCACGGAGAAAGGCGTTCTCTATACATAGGGCCTCGTACACTCAGAAAATCGATTCCTTTATTTATCTATTACAATATATTATTTTATCTATTTTATTTAATAAATTAGACGGGCTAAAGCCCTTAATACAAATGGGTCTGAAGTTTGCATCGTTGGAGTGCAACGAAATAATTTTTTACAATTAAATAAGCTTATTAGGCAATGGAA